>JACBKR010001426.1:0-51302 GCA_014218235.1 Colocasia esculenta | reverse complement strand
CATTGAGATATGATTCAAACATGATAATCGGAGTTTCATGTTTGCAGAATTTCTAAAATCAAGAACAAAAATTGGCTCGATGAAAAATTATGAACAAGAGGGATTTGTTCCTGGTGATTGGAACTACCTATAGATGGATTTGATTTAGTTTGCTTGTGAGAATGCCTACCTTTGACTCAATTTGTCTTCTAGGGTTAAAATCTCCAAGAACGAGGAAGAAGCTCCAAGAACCCTTCTCCCCCCACGAGATCCTCTCCTCCTTGGCCTCTTCTCCACGTCCAACAATTTGGCAATGAGCTAGGGTCGGCCAAGAGGGTTTAAGAGATGTATTTATGCATGTATGGGTTCCTATTCCTACTTCTATTCTATTGCTCTTTAATTACGAGATTTCCCTAACTCCAACCTTCCTTTCTTGCTTTCCAACCTCTATTTAGGTTAGGATGGGATCTAAATTCGTGCTAAATCATATGGGGTAGGCTTAGGAATCTAATTCCAACTCTTATTGCCTTTTTTAATGCTTAAAGAGTCCTTTTCTATTTAGGAGATATTAAGACTCCGAATTTAGGGTATTTTCTTTTTATTTACTATTTGTAAATTCATATTTTGACCCAATAAGTTCTAGAGGATCCATTAAGCAAAGCCCATTACTCTTTTCCATTTAATGGGTTTTATTTAATGCTCTTTTCATTGAATATCCCTTTAGCTGAGTTTTTAAGTTATTATTAAATTTTTATTTTTCTCAAAATTGAGGTTGCTACACAAGCTTTCAGGATCAGCAGGATCCTGCATCAGTCATTCAGGAGGAAGCAGCAGCAGGAGCAGAGGCTAGAGTGGAAGAATTCGTTGTCACTGGAAGCCTGATTGAAGAGATTCATCTCGAAAATATTGTGCCAATTGAAGGAACTTCAGAGCAGTCACCCCCCCACTGTTTGGGCATCCATTCTCAGAGATGTGCTGGAATCCATTTCTAGCACTCAGGGGGAGCCTGAGCGATCCAGTGAACCGCAGCAGATGGTGTGGCACCAGCCACATTGAAAGTATTGCTATGGAAGATGCTCCTGCTCAGGGGAGCAAGATCAAGAAAATGAAGCTGTGGCATCAGGCCACAATGCCTTCAAGTTGACTCTCCTCTGGAGGGTGCCCATTTTGCAGAGAAGAATGTGCCTGCAAAGGAAAGTCCCCTCAGGGGGAGGACATTGAAAACCCCCCAGTGAATAAATTTCAAGAAGGTTTGATAGCAAGTTCTTTTGATCAGATGAACAAGATGCGCAGGATGATCATGAGGAGCCCACTGCTAGGGCCAGTGAGAAGGGCAAGGAAGTCAGCTCTGTGATCCCTCTTCTTACATAGGTGCCCCATCAGAGCCAAAGCGTCAGAGATTGTAATCAATTTGAAGCCTGTGATTGATCGGCTTGATGCCCAAGGTGATTCTGTGCTCTGTGTAATCTCAGATATTGGATCTCTCTTTCTGACCAGGGATCTACAACTAGAGAGATGGGTGTGATGAAAAATGCCCTGAGGTGGTTATCAAATGAAATGGTGCATGAAGAATCTCCTGTCAGAGATCTTAAAGGAGGTAAGGGATCAAGCACCTCCTGCTCCCACACCACCTACTCCTCAGCCCTCTGAGGGAGCAATGAAGAGAGTACTAGGCCATCAGGGCCTTGTCTTCTGCCGAGGATTTTGGCCTTCAGGGTCCCCTTTGTTAAGAAGCTGTGAAGTCTGTGCCATCAGGGCACCTATCTGAAGATTCAGAAGGGCCATCAGGGCCCACAGTGGTTGCTCAGGTGGACGTTGTGGAGTCTGGCCCTCCAAACCAACTGAGGAATTGTCAGTGCCCCCGGGCCAGTGGGACTGAGTCTGAGCAGATCAGGGCGGAAGAAGTAGCTGTAGCTTCTGAGCCCCAGCTCTTTCCCCCATTCAAACACCAATCCCCCTTCTCCACCTTCATCCTCAACCGCAACCCCCATCTCCTACATCTTTTAGGCAGCCACTTCCCAGAAATATTTCTTCTCCTACTCCATTTCCCTCCACAATCCCCTTCATCTCTTATTTTTCTGCTCATATTCTTCCACCTCCATCTTCCTTTGAGGTACCTACGCTCCTCATCAGATGGAGCCTCCTCATCCTCTCGTCCTCCTCCTTCTGGACCAGCTGATATACCTCCCTCTACCTCTCATTCCTTTCTTCAATCCTTCTACTCCTCCCTCATTCATTACTGTCATTCCGGAAAGCGCTCAAATTGATGGCCCCTTTCTCAAGGACATCAAAGATGAATTTGAGGAAGCTATCCTCCGATCAGTCTTGAAGGTTGTAATCATGTTCATAGGATAGGCTCTTCTAGGTTTTGCTCCTAATAAAAGAAAAATCACCTCCACTTCCTCTCTCTCTCTTCTTATCCTTGTTATCCCCCCTGTGTTTTCTCTCACAGTGGACAACAAAAATAAACACTCTATAGAGAATACCTTCAGAAATTGTCTTTGCTACCATCATCAACCTTCCTCATCTCAACCTTACCGATCATCTCAATGTCATCTTGCCTTATACTCTCTCTCTAAATCTGAAAAATAAAAAATCTTCTCTCTTACCGAAGCTGAAACTGAAGAGCAGTGGGCTCGGATGATAAAGCTTTGTACAATAAGTTTCTTCTTGCCCGATCAGCCAGGTTCGCTCCCTCGGATCATTCCCTGACTTTATCAAGTGGTTCCAGATCCTTCACAAGGACACTTGGGCTCCATTCATTCAATAGGAAATCAAAATGATCAGGCACTTTCGGATGTTTCATAACTACAGATATCTCATCATCTTCCTGAGGTTCAGCTTGTCATTCAAGCAGGCCATTAGAGCTCTTGGGTCAGTTGAAGCTCACTCTGAAGCCATCCAGGTTGACTTTGTACTCTTCAGTTTGCCTGTGCTGTTGTCTTTCTTCCCCAATTCATTCTCTGGTCATGGATTCAGATGTTGGCTCTGTTATTTTTGAGCGTTTTGCCCGAGTCATGGGGCGCATTCAAGTGCAGAAGGGTCATCTGGTTGCATTTCACAAAATTCTGTTCAGAGAGTACCACCTAGGCCATGTCAATGCCGATATCCTTGCCCCTATTCTGTTAGAATGTGAACGGCTCTCTCCTGCAGATTGAGCCAGCTTCTATCCCCTATCTGCCAGCAACTTTCTGATCTGAATGCCTCTCAAGCCAGGGAAAATAACCCTCCAGTGTCAGCTACTGAATTTCTAGACATGAACTCCATTCATCTTGTTAAGAATCCCCTTATAACATTTGAGAGATACAAGGTGTATGTAGCCATGCAGCAAGAATTGAAGCAGAAGCAAATCTTCTACCCTGTCTATAGATCAGTTTCATGCCTGTGCTAGCTTTGTGAAGACCAGCTACTTCAAGCATTCCTTGATCGAGATCGCTATGCTCAGTTCCTAGATGAGCAGCTGATTCTTCATCTCAAGAGGATGGCTCCCATCATGGGACCTTCCTACTCTGTTGCTTTTGGGGTACTTCGTTCTTTTTGAGTAGCAGGAAGATAAGGCTTGGGAAGTTATCTCCCATCATGCCTCCCTCTTGTCTCCTGTTTTCTATCTACCTGTACCCCCTCAAGATTAATCAAATACACTTTTGTGCTCTCTCATCCATCTTTTCTCCCATCTTCTTTGTCTCCTCGTGCATCTTTTGCTTAATGACACAAAGGGGGACAAATATATTTCTTTCTGAATCACATCGGTTATGTTAATTCTGTAATTTAATTAAATTATTTCAGAACATCTTTGATTATTGCTATGTTTTGTCATCATCAAAAAGGGGGAGATTGATGATCAGATTTTCCCCATGTAATTTAAATGAATTACATATCTATTTTGGTGATTAACAAAATTAAGACAATGTGCATTCTAACATATTTTCTATGAGATTTGAGCACAGGAATTCTAACAACAAAGAAAAACAAGCTAAGCATGTAAGTTTTCTTCATACTAGCAATTTAAAGTTCAGGGCATATAATTTTCTAAGTACACATCGACTCCCTATGAAGTGTAACGATTTCAGTAGAGTCATAACGATTTCCTCATCCACATCGATTTTTTGTTCGATAACGATTTCATAGTCATTCCAATTTGTTTTGATTTTTTCGCTAAGAGATCACAACGATTTGCCTCTCGCAACGATTCGCTAAGAGATCGCAACGATTTGCCTCTCATAACGATTCGCTAAGAGATTGCAATGATTTGCCTCTCGCAACGATTCACTAAGAGATCACAACGATTTGCATCTCATAACGATTCGCTAAGAGATCGCAATGATTTGCCTCTCATAATGATTCGCTACGAGATTGCAACGATTTGCCTCTCATAACGATTCGCTAAGAGATCGCAACAATTTTCCTCTCATAATGAATCGCTAAGAGATCACAACGATTTGCTCTTAGAACGATTAGATAAGTGTGCACATCGATTCCGAACTCATAACAATTTCGTTATCGCATCAATTTCTTAAGTAAGAACAATGATTGTTCTTACAACGATTTCAGTTTCACAATGACTCGTTAAGTTCATAACGATTTGGTTATCACATCGATTTCTTAAGTAAGAACCAACGATTTGTTCTCACAACGATTCGGTTTCACAACGACTCGTTAAGTTTCATACGATTTGGTTATCACATCGATTTCTTAAGTGAGAACAACGATTGCTCTCACAACGCTTTCGGTTCACAACGACTCGTTAAGTCTCATAACGATCGATAGTTACCATCGACTCAGTCACCGTAACGATTCATTAAGTTACATAACAACTTGTCGCCATAATGATTCGATACATTAAACAACGAATTGTTCACTATATCAAATCGATCAGTAAAACAACAATTGCTCATAACGATTTGCTTACACAACGATTTGTCTCTACAATGATTTAGCTATTAATGCATAACGATTTGTGTGTACATCGATTTGCTTATGAATGTTAACGTTCACATGAATAACGATCATCAACACAACGATTTCATAGTCATGATCATATCGATTTCATGGTGTATAACGACTTGATATTCAAACCTATTCTCAGATAGTTGAAAAGTCAAAGTTTTCCCTCACTTTTCTCTCACATCCATGCATTTATTATGACTGATCATATCACTGCACTACATGCTAACGATATCTTCTATTTCCATGCTTATACTGTAAACATCTTTTTAGAAGAACATAATGGAATTTCCATTTCCATATAAAATCACTCTAAAGTTGACTGACAACAAGAAACAGCTTAGCTGTCTATTCTTTTAGCATTTAATGCGTGCAGGTCTCTGACAACGCACCTCAGTATAACGTTGGACAATATGGAAGATAACGGACATCAAAGAAGATCCTCTCTCTTGTTGCGTGCATGGAAAGCTAAAGACTGTGAACAAGAAGCTTACAGTACCATGCAGTCTAACGTAAACAAAAGCTTAGAGACAACAGGACACTTCAACGTTCAACTTTCAAATGGAAGACATATATAGAAGACTGAAGCTCCAGAATAGATACTTACGACAATCTTTTCCTAGCCTTCTGTGAGCATCTGAAAGAGCGAAGCTTCAACCTTTGCTTGTCTATCTCTTAGCTCTCTGCATTCATTGTGTAGTCTTGAGAGCTTCTGTGTACTGAGAGTGTTCCTCATCGCAGAACTTGTCTCTCAGTCGTTGCTTCAGATCGAGCATTGGTCTTTAAGCCTGATCTAGGGGCTTGTCTTTCTGAAACATTCTGTGTGCTTTCCCTTCATGTAGAAGGAAGACCAGTGGGTTCCAGGGTGTTTGTTTTCCCTTCGTGTAGAACGAAGACTTGGTGGGATCCAGGGTGTTGTAATTCCTCTTCGGGTTGTGAAGAGAAGACCAGCTGGCTGGGTGTGTAAGTGTCCTTAAGGGGGACTGACCCTTGGGTAGTGAAATCTTGAGATATTGATCAGGGACTGGATGTAGGACTCCTGTGGAGAGGAGATCCGAACCAGGATAATTCTTGTGTCGTGTGTTTGACTGCCATGTGTTTGCTATCTTATTTTTACTAACACTAACAGTCATCAAGTGTGTTTGTGTAAACATTTTTGTGGACAGGTTTTAAAGTGATCAAAATTTAAATCTCCCATTCACCCCCCCCCCTCTGGGCTTGCTAGTTGGGCAACCAAAGCGATGCACCTCAACCAGAGGGCAACGCCGCAACAACTAGAAACGAGCACAACAAAGTTCTGTGGAAAACCTCACCTCCACCAGAACCAATAGAGAAGAACTCTCGGAGCACCTCACCAGAGTTCACAACCAGTCAGCACCAGCCGACAACAACCACAAACAGGTATCGCAACGCTCAACTAGCAGTGCAACACGACACGTAAAGCATCTGCTTAGCTCGAGCAACGACGTCGATTGAGTAGAGCACAGTGCCAAATGGCGCACAGGCACGCAAGGCTAAACACACAGCCAACAACACACACCCCCAACAACAAGGGGACATTCAACAAGGACACACCCCTACAAGAAGGGGACATCCAACAAGGACACACCCCAACAACCATTGGACAGCCAACAAGGCAAGGACACTTCTACCGGTTTCGCAGACCACAACCCTTCACCGGTGAAGGCCACACCACACGTAGGCTCTCTCAGCCTTCGCGACACACCCACCCGAATGCGCAGGCCGACGACGAACCCAAATGCAGCACGAGCCAACTAGCAACCACGCTCGAAGCACGCGCACCCATCAACAACAGCAACACACTCCGACATCTCACACTCGAACCCTGCTAGAAAGCTAGCCACCTGCAACAAAGAGCCAAATGCTCACCTAATAGCACTCTACACGGACGGGCTAACAATGCACGAGTACCTTTCTTTAGGACAGTCATAGTTATTAACTCATTACAAATCTCAACACCCCTAGGTTCTGATACCACTGTAACGACCCGGCCTCCCGGACCCCCCCCGCTAGGGACCCCTGAAGATCGTGCTGCCACCCACAGATCAAAGACCAGAAGGTTAGAATTTAATCCAGTGAGATAAGCAATGAATTCAAATAACTATAACAAGAAATATTGTACATTAATAAAGAATTAAGTACAACATGTCCAAATAAAAGTACATGTATAGAAAGAAAGGTGCAGTCCTTAAGGGGCATACCCCGAGGACTTGCAAAAAGGCCACTCTCAACTCACAGTACAAAGAGCACTCACGCTCACAACTCACACTGCTGGCAACGCACGGCGGACAACCCATCACCACGACCGTCCGACAACAAACTCTTGCGACAGAGAGTCCCTACCTAAAGAGAGTAGGGGGGGTGAGCCTCGCGAACAAGGCTCAGTAGGGATAACCAGCCCTTACCAGCCAGAGCAACAGGAACCTAACAAAAGCGGAAGCAAAACTACTCTACAAAGTATAAAGCAGGAAACACCTACTGCAGAGTACTACGAAGCAGCGAAAACATAGTAACACCTCGACCACAACCCAGTTCAGGCCAAAGACGACTAATGCAGAACCAGCAGAGTCAAACACGTGCGGAAGCAACTAGAGCAACGCCACGACCCACAACCAGGGTCGGCCCAGAGCAACACTATGGCGGAACGTCTCGGCCAAGCCTGTTAAACCAATAACGTACTTGATCCGAGTCTGCCTCCCGCGAACGGCCCGAAGCCTCGCAAGGATACCAAACACAGTCCGTGTAAACACAAAGGAACACACCACATTTTATATATATTTCCAAGTTTACATAGCCAAATTTCCACAAAACTGAAAAGGAGTACAAGGAGCTGGGGCATACCCCGAGGTATAACTGAAGAAAGTAAACAACTAACTAAGCTACACTGCTGGAGCTGACACTACATAGCTGGAGGTACCGACCCTGCACCGCTACGGCGCGGCTCTGAACTGGACGACGGTCGTGAAACGTCCTCCTTGCTTCTCACCTGTGGGGGTAGGGGTGAGCCTCACTAGTCACTGGCTCAGTAGGGAACTCCCCCAACACCGAGCAAACCAAAACCACAGGTACGAAAGCAGTAAACAATACCAACAATTTATAGAACAGCTAAATAGGATATTAAAGCTGTAAAAGTACTCACCGTCTGCCGACTACATGAAACAACTTTATAATTAAACGGAAAACCAGTACAGGTGTACAAGCTAAAGTAGAGACAGCAAACACGAGCCACGTGAACTGGTTCGCGACACCAGTAACTGACTCGGACAAGCTAACACAGGTCTACCTCCCAGTCTTGCAGCCACGGACGAAAGGTCCAGCTGCCGCTCCACGTGAAAAGGTCAAGCAACTGTGGAGACTAACTAAGCACCACCACCTGCGGACCACACGGTCACAGGCCATGCCTGACACCTCTAGAGATCCTGGCCCGGAACACTCTAGAGTGAGGCACTGGAAAAGGACTAGCTGGGGTCCAGTACGTCTACTGGTGTCCGTACCCCCAAATACGAGCGCGCTACAAGTGACTAAAGACAAACACAAGTGTCACTGTCCCACTGTCGTCTTTCCCTCAGCCGGACGTACAACTCAACACCAGAGTGAGGGTGTCCAGGTCAGACGACACAGACCTCGACGGTACAAACAAGTACCGGGACAAAGCCACGAGCTAACAGCCTGCCTCACAAGAACCTGGGGCACCCAACTGAGAGGTAACCACGGTAGGCGTCGTACTACTCGCCACGTACACAGACCACGTGCACGTCACACACAAACCACGTGAAACCTCACGTAAACCACGAGTAACAATGGTCCACTACACGTGAACCCAACTGGACACGCGTAAATAACGTGCAACCACGAAAGTAAGTAACTAACAGCATACCTTGTATGCTAAACACGAGAACCATGTGTACTCAGTGCACCTCCAGTGTCAACGCACATGCATTATCGATAAATACCATAATTAATCATTCTTGTTATAACCAGTAGGCGGCAACATCAACTGCCGCTTACAGGAAGTCGACGGCAAGGGATCTGCCATCTACATCCTCCTGGCTGATGAGCTTGGCGGCAAACGATGTTGACGCCAAGTTCTTCGGCCTCAAACCCTGCAGAAACCCTAAACCGATTGTACAGGTTTTCCAACCGTTAAAATTATAGAAAAACATTCAGTACAGTTCCTCTAATATCCATGCACCTTAATTGAACCAAAACAGCATGTTTTGCTATTTAAAATCATCAAACCACCCATTATCCCCGCATGGTGCAACTTAACCCAACATGCATTAAATCTGTTGTTTCAAGTGATTACATTGTATTTTAATGATCCTACAGATCTAACAGGGTTCGTCCCCTACCTCAGAACACGCTAGAACCTCCCGCAATCTCCCGGTTCACGCCGAACCCTCCGCGAGCTCCCACGGGAATTGCACCATGCCACGACGTTTCCTCGCGCAATTCAGCAACGCCATGTGTTCTACGATCCTCCAAGCACCCTTCAGTACATGCTGGAAGCTTTAGGGACACGGGGGCAACAAGCTGGGGCAAGGGAGAATGAGAACAGGGTAGGAAACCTGCCCTCGGTGACCCTATAACCTGCAGAATTTTCAGGTTGGCGTCAACCCCTCTGCCGCCAATGGCAACCGCCATCATCAACGTCCACATCTTGAGCCGCCAAGTTCATGCTGTCAACGGCCACCTATCTGGATGCCAACAAGTCAGCGACCACCCCTGGCCGCCAACTCCAACTCAACTGCAGCACGTCCTATCTCATTTCAGGACCAAACCTGCACTTCACCTGAACAAACCACACATCCACACCAAACATTCCACACAACCAACTCACATTGGCCTCACAACGGCCTACACAACCAACACACACATGATCCGCATGGATCCGAAAAGCACGCGACGTTACAAACACAATGTGGAAGCAACCCTTGGTACACACCTGCCGAGACAAAGAAGCTCACGGATCCCCGGAGCAACCATGTGAGATCCGAGTCTCATGACACAAGCACCAACATCCTGGACCTCCTCGAGGTCGGGAAGGAACAACCAGATGTCACCCCGAGAGACACCAAGCAACCAAGTGAGAACGACGTCTCACCACCAGGCACGGCCACCTCAACCTACACAAGGTCAAGGGCCCACAAGCAGAACCACCCTGGACCCTAGACACGCCAAGAGGTTAGGGAACTATACACTCCAGTGCCACCACGGACGGCACCAAGGAACGGGTTACCGAAATAGCAGCCGGGTGACTACACAAGGCACCCCGAGAGAACCCGCAGAGCGGAAACCACTAAACACGGCCCACGAGGCCAAACCAACCAACCCATGGAACTAGACACGGCTAGACTATGACCACTGTGCAGGTTAGGGCGACAAGAAACCCAATCTCGGAAATAGAGTAAAACATCATCACAGCAAGAGCATCCAAGCCACCGCCATAGGCAACTAAGATAGGGACACACAGTCCACCCTTCTCGCTCACTAGCCGCTGACTCCTGCCTACGACCTCCCTAGGTAGAGTGAGGCTAGCGAGTCACAGCAAAGAACACAACCACAAACACCGCAGTCCGGCCGAACTGCAGCCCCATGCCTGACCTCCCTACGTCACTCCGAAACCAACGCACAGCGAGACAGTGAGAAGAACTAGCTAGTCCACACCGGACGAGCACCTGAACCACTTCGGAGACCCAGACCAGCTAAGAGAGCTCTACAAATGACTCTACGCCACTATCCCCACCGTTTTCCCCTTTTGCTCCAAGTCCGTGACTTGAGCACGCACGCCGCCCGGAGAACTCCCTCTAACAGACGCGTGAGGATGGGGGTCCCAGGTAACGGTAACAACCTATCTCATGGACAAGCCCTCAAGTACCGAGCACCGGGCGAGAGAGAACTGGTGGGGCAACCACCACAGAAACCGGCACAGCTGGCTTGTAACCAAGACAGGCCCAGCAGGCACAAACATGCACGGCACCCCTTCTGGAAACCCCCAGAAGGGCTGTCAGCCAACCAGGCACAAACCACAGCCAGAAACCAGGCAACCAGAATGCAACCACAGGTGCGTCGCCTTCTGAGTAAGAAGGTGATGACCAACCTGTCGCCACCAGGTCGCGACGACCAGGGTGTCGGCTTTTGATCTGAACGCGACATATCGACCTGTCACGTTCAGCATCAGAAGGACAAACCCCAAACAGGCCAGCAGAAACCAGCTAAACCACACCTAAGCCAGAAGTGACGAGGACCCCGTCGCGACTCGAAGGAAGAACGCGACATGGATCCTGTCGCAACCAGAAAGCTACACAATGGGTGTCACCTTCAGATTCAGAATGCGACGTATCGAACCATCGCGTTCCTCATTCGAAGGTAGGGCTCTTAGGGCAGACCCACCCCAAGACCCACACCCCAAGGGGGCCACCAAGGCAAGGCCCCAAACCGAAGGAAAGACCTTGTGTCAAGTTGGTGAGACCTCACTCTAACCAACTTGGACATGAGCCATCCTCCGCCACGATCGGAAACTGGAAACAGAAGGCAAAGGGGAACGCGACAACCAACCTGTCACTACCAGAAAGCGACAAGTTACTCGTCGCCTTCTGTCTGGTGTCGCGACAGCCAACCTGTCGCAACCTAATACAGAAGCCCGAACAAAGCATTAGGGCCATACCATGGTCCCACAAGCTATAATACTACCTCCAAACGAAAGGGGGAGGGAGGCATACCATGAAAGCAAGTAAAAGAGTGCTCGAGGGGCAACACACCACCTCTCCTCTCCCACACACAACATGCACGAAGCTTTAAACACGTAGACGGAGCCCACCCGCAAGCGTCCATCCGTGCGAAACCACAAGGGAGCTCACGAGCATGGAACAGACCACCCAAACTAAGCTCCATCTACACTAACAGTATGGGAATAAGAGATCCCTACTGAGAACGAAGAAGCAAGCCGAAATGGGCCTTCACGAAGCCGGCTGCCTCCTCCTCGCTCCATGATGCTCTGCCGCTCCGCCACGAGCTCGTCGACGACTCCACCACGCCCAAGCCACCGAGAGAGTAGGGGGAAGCTTCCCCACCTCGGAGAGGAGGAGGAAGAAGAAAGGAAAGAAAAGAGAAGAAAGAGGCGCCTTCCAGGCTTAAGCCCTCAGAACTACGGTCGCGACAAGCTAAGCATCACGTTCCTAATAAGAACGCGATAGGCAAGTTGTCGCCTTCCCACAAGCTCTGACAGACTTGCTGACAGGCAGACAGCCTCCAGACCACGTGTCATGCATGCAAGCAACTCAGGTGAATGTGACAACTGGCACGTCGCCTTCACACCGACGCTTGCAGACACATGGCACACAAACCAACAGGCAACGGGAACGCGACACAAGGGCCGTCGCCTTCCGAACTAGAAGGCGACACAGAGCACGTCGCGTTCAGAACGTGACTGCCCGAACCGTTGCGATCTCAAGAACAACACCAAGGAAGCCAAAAAACCTGGATGTTACAATGACCATCGAATAAATAATCTTCAAATACACTATAATAATATTAGTGAGGAATATATCCTATACAGTAATTCAATGTCGCACAGCTCTACTACATGATCTATATTTTTCTAAGTACACATCGAACTACTATATGTATCATTGTTAGGATCGGATATTCGGTTATGGCAAAGCTAGAGGGGGGGTGAATAGATTTCAGCGGAAACTTAAGCAATTTAAAAATTACTTTGGATTAAAAGATCTACTCAATTAAAACCCCTTTGATCTGATGCAACGTGTGTGAACAAATCAACAGTAGTGTGTAAACGAAATCCCTATGCATGCATCTAGCGCAATACAATGCAAACCACAAATCAAACCACAGTGCACAAGGGATTTTTTAGGTGGTTCGGAGATCACACCACGTGACTCCTACGTCCACCCCCACACAGTGAGGACACACTACTCAAGAACTGAGTACAACACACACACGAGCACCGGCTCAAAACACACACACACGCTAGATCAAGTCCACAAAAGATCAGATCCTCTAGCCTTGATCTGACCAACACACCACACACGTTGTCTGATGCAAACACGCAATCAGAACAACAATCCACACTTCCACAACATCCACGTACTGATCTCAAATCAGTGCACACACACAGATATATGAAAGTAGTGAAAAGAGAAGAGTTTTGAGATGAAGAATCAAATCCCGATGTAGATCTCTTCTCGTTGGTCGTCCAGAAGACTCCAAGCTTCGTCTTGACAAGTATCAGTTGATGGAGAAGCTTGAACCACGGACGAACCGGCTTCAACTCCGCTTGGAAGGTTGTTCTTCTTTGTTCTGGGCAGAGAGATGAAGCAGGGCAGCAGGAAGAAAGCCTTGATCTTGACCTTTGCTTAGGGTTTTGGTATGGTGGCTCTTGCTGCGAAAATAGCCTCATATGATCCATATAAGGGTGTTCAAGCATAGAGAGTCGTGCTAAAAGGGAACACCCAAATATAGATCATATCCTGGCCATTAGATCTTCCAAAACTCCGTCTGTCGACAGCCGACTTGCTGCTGTCGACAGATGCTGACAGGTTTGCAAAAACCGGAAGACTGGGCTTTCTGGAAATAGATTTCTGAGTGGATCTGTCGACAGGCGAAAATCATCTGTCGACAGATGCACTATTCATCTGTTGACAGATGCACTGTCATCTGTTGACAGGTGCACTATTTCAGCAACTTGTCTTGTTCTTTTGCACTTGGATTTTGGGCTTTGTCTTGTGTACATTCACACCTACATTAAAAGACATAATTAGTGAGATATAATGAACATATAAAACATGTGTTTCATTTGCATCCAATTGTCATTCTCATCATGTTTCACACATTCATAACACACATTTTTGTCTTGTTCATGAAATGTTCATCATCAAAAACACAATAACATCAATTAGTATTGCTCATCATCAAAAACATTTAAGCACTTGTTGTAACCCAACATTCTCCAATATGAGAACCCAACATTCTCCCCCTTTTTGATGATGACAAAATTTTCAATTTATGCACAATTGATGTTTCTCCCCCTTTTGACAACATTCAAAAAGATAATGAGTGCACACAAGTAAAAGAATGAAGCAAAAATTGTGTGACCACATAACTGAATTGTGAAAGATATGAGTGGGGAATGAGTGTTCAAATGAGATTGCAAGGTTGAGAATAGGTTGATACCCACTACAAAATGTCATAAACACTAGTATTAAGACATAAAAATTCTACAATGGTTAAGAGATAATACTCCGGGAATCTCAAGTTATAGCATTTAGAATACATCGTTCAAAAACACATGAAAATGAGATAACCTTTTGAATAAAACCATTGAAGAAAATCATATACCTTAGTGGGTGATGTTCAGTTGGTAAATGAAGGCAATGTCTACATGAACAATTGACAATAGACACCCATTGCCCTTGATTTAAATCTTGGAGGCTCCACTCTATTTCTTTCATTGAACATTTCTTTGTCAAGTTAAGTGGGAAAAGTAGTAATTAGGATCACTTTCACCTTTTGACGTGAAGGTAGACATGAGGGATGCCCGTACCCCCAGTTACTCAGTGTGAGTGACCATCATACCATTGTGCAGAGATAATGAAAAACTTTTTGACGCGAAGACAGACATTTGTGATGCCCGTGTCCCCGGTTACTCAGTGATACTCATCATTGCTCTGCCTTTGTCCCAATTCACATATTTTTTTTTTTTAATTTTTGACTTTAGAAATAGGTAGCTTTTCTCTTTTTTTTTTAAGTTGGAAAATCAAGTTCAAAAGGTTTTAAGGTCAAAGGCCAATGCAAAGACATTAAGTTCAAAACCTTCTTACTTGTCAATCCATATAGGAACATGATCATCCACAAGGGGTTATTCAAGTGAGTTAGGTTAAAATCATTAGATTTGTTCAATGTTTTCTAGATGATACAACCTAGACTCAATCACAAAATATTATTTCAAAATCATTGTGATTAACCATATGTCTTTGATACTATGTGAGGATGAAAGGTTATAATGAATATTATACCCAATTCTCCCCTTGCATCAATGATATGAACATACTCATGAAGAAATTATGAAGAAGGATGAAGAATTTACAGAAAATGTGTATCTGTCGACAGCAAGAATGTGCTGTCGACAGATGCACACAGGCCTGAAAGGCTTGGTTCTGGGAGGTCAAGAATGTGCTTGGCTGTCGACAGATGGAATTTGTCTGTCGACAGAAACATCAGAGTTCAAAACTGGTTCTGTGAAGTCATCTGTCGACGACTGTTGGGGCTGTCGACAGGGGCTTTGAAAATCAGATTTAAGGCTTGAATTGAGAGTGATTTGAACATAAGATTGAGGGATAAATACACATTGAATATGAAGGGTATCCCTTATGAATTTCACTCACCTACCTTAACTTACTCCCCCATAAGTGTGCATGTGATGAGACAACTTTCAAGCATGATATGATACATTCATGACAAGCACTTGCACATAGATTTCATGAGCATATATGAGCACTTTCAAATTTACTCCCCCATAACACATGCATAGTAAATGTATCAAGCAATTCACAAATTATTAAGCACTCAACTAGCCTTATGCATTACATGACTTTTGGTACTTGGCGGAGTATTTTACTCACGCATAATGATAGTTTCCAAACAAGCATAACTTGTTTTTCCACATGTCATCATTTGATATACCAAGAGGTCATGAGCACAGTTACACAAGCAAGATGGCATGATTCCAATTGCTAAGTGGCATTGTCATGTGGGGTATCAACAAAATACATTTTCATTGCTCAGATAGAATTAAAAATCCATTTCAATTCTTGCAGTTCAATATGAAGTGACAAAGAGATTTTACCTGAACAGTCTTCAATCTCAGAAAAAAAAATTTACCTTTGTTCTCCATCATTTCTTGCCTTGCACAGCCAATGTCATGAATCCATTTCTAATTTTGGCTGCAAGACATCTCAGCTTGTTGATCAAGCTTGTTTTGGGACCCACACTTGCTTGGGTCCTGCAACGACATTAATGTTAGGATATAACAAAGATTTCAAAATCCAAAGTGATTTGATTTTTGGATTTCTGTTGTTTTGTGCAGTTTCCTGTTCATAGATACATGAAATTTCTGATCTTTATGAACATGTTTATCCTTGTGTGTATGAACACATGGATTATTATGGAGCTTTGAAGCATGCACAACATCATGATTTTTATGAGAGTGTTGATTTTTCTTCAGCAGAATTTAGCAAGATGACCAAGTTTATTGCATTTGTAGCAAACGGGTTGAGCATTTACCTGGAGCTTACCATAGTGTGATTGCATTTGCTGGAATCTCTGAGATCCTTTAGAGTACCTTTGATCACCCTGGGTTGAGAAGAAGGAGGTGGTACCCTTTGGTATCTCTTGGCATGATGTGGAGTTGGAGATTGCCTTGAAGCTTTTTGAGCTGTTGGAGGAGTTGAAACCTTGTACAATCCTGCTTTCTTTTTCACTTCCTTTTCAGGTTTCAGTTGTAACAACATTCTTTTCTGCTGCATTTTTGTTCAAATTTTTATTTTGTTTTTGAACATTTTTCTTATTTTTCACAGAAGCAAGACTTGTGTTTTTCAATTCATTTTGAACCTTCTGTTTTTCAGTTTTTAATGCAACAACTTCTTTTTCTGAAGTTTGAAGCTTGTTTAGCATGACATCCAAACCATTTTTCATTTTGTTCTTTTCAATTTCACTTTGAACAATTTGATTTTCCAAGTCAGCAATTTTCTTAGCATTGTTCCATTCATCATTTAATGGTCTGTTATGATACAGCTTCAATCTTCTTTTTCAGATGATTATTTTCCTCAACAGTTGTTGCATTTTTCTTTTATTTGGTGATCATGAGCCATGTTGGAGATTTGTTTGTTCAATTGATCATTATCAATTTGAGATTCTCATTATGATCAATCAATTTTTCATTTTCATTTTTCAAATCAAATTTTCAGATTCACTGATCATGATCTTCTTTCAACTTAGAAAACTTGATTTCATAGTTTTGACTTCATTTTCCAATTTTCATTCTCCATTTTCAATTTTTCATTTTCTTCATAGAATGCTTGAGCATTATCAATTCTCATTTCATTCTTATCCAATTTTTCTTTTAGCTTCTTGTTTTGAGTTTTTACCTTCTTAAATTGATTGGACAATGCTCATAGCAATCTATCAATTCGTCATAGGATATATCATCTCTGAATCAGAATTTGATATTGATGCATCAAATGGATCTGAATTGGATTTACCTGACCTTTGAGAGATTCTTGAATTCTCTGACAGATGTGATCCTTCAGATTCGTCTGAACGGGAAGAGCCTCTTGAGCTGCCATGAGCCATGTAGCATTTTTCTTTGTTCCCTTTCTAGACTTGCATGTTTTCATAGAGGAGACCTGCATTTTATCAACTTGTCATCAAACTCAATATCATAGGTCTATTTTGATGATTGAGAACTTAGCCATATTGCTGAATATGTTCAGATGATTAGACAATCAATAAAATATTGAGTGAGATCAAAAGGCAATCAGTTCAATCAAATCAAGTCAGATCAGAATCAGATTTAACCCACTCAACAAGCAAGATTGTTATCAGAGCGGTTAAAGCACACAAAGATAGATCTCCTAAAACACAACCGATGAACAGAGAAACTGCTCTGATACCAATTGTTAGGATCGGATATTCGGTTATGGCAAAGCTAGAAGGGGGGGTTGAATAGATTTGCAGCGGAAACTTAAGCAATTTAAAAATTACTTCGGATTAAAAGATCTACTCAATTAAAACCCCTTTGATCTGATGCAATGTGTGTGAACAAATCAACAAGTAGTGTGTAACGAAATCCCTAATGCATGCACCTAGCGCAATAAAAGGCAAACCCCAATCAAACCACAGTGCACAAGGGATTTTTTAGGTGGTTCGGAGATCACACCACGTGACTCCTACGTCCACCCCCCACACAGTGAGGACACACTACTCAAGAACTGAGTACAACACACACACGAGCACACCGGCTCAACCACACACACACACGCTAGATCAAGTCCACAAAAGATCAGATCCTCTAGCCTTGATCTGACCAACACACCACACACACGTTGTCTGATGCAAACACGCAATCAGAACAACAATCCACACTTCCACAAACCACGTACTGATCTCAAATCAGTGCACAACACACAGATATATGAAAGTAGTGAAAAGAGAAGAGTTTTGAGATGAAGAATCAAATCCCGATGTAGATCTCTTCTCGTTGGTCGTCCAGAAGACTTCAAGCTTCGTCTTGACAAGTATCAGTTGATGGAGAAGCTTGAACCACGGACGAACCAGCTTCAACTCCGCTTGGAAGGTTGTTCTTCTTTGTTCTGGGCAGAGAGATGAAGCAGGGCAGCAGGAAGAAAGCCTTGATCTTGACCTTTGCTTAGGGTTTTGGTATGGTGGCTCCTTGCTGCGAAAATAGCCTCATATGATCCTTATATAAGGGTGTTCAAACATGGAGAGTCGTGCTAAAAGGGATCACCCAAATATAGATCATATCCTGGCCATTAGATCTTCCAAAAACTCCGTCTGTCGACAGACGACTTGCTGCTGTCGACAGATGCTGACAGGTTTGCAAAAACCGGAAGACTGGGCTTTCTGGAAATAGATTTCTGAGTGGATCTGTCGATAGGCGAAAATCATCTGTCGACAGATGCACTATTCATCTGTTGACAGATGCACTGTCATCTGTTGACAGGTGCACTATTTCAGCAACTTGTCTGTTCTTTTGCACTTGGATTTTGGGCTTTGTCTTGTGTACATCACACCTACATTAAAAGACATAATTAGTGAGATATAATGAACATATAAAACATGTGTTTCATTTGCATCCAATTGTCATTCTCGTCATGTTTCACACATTCATAACACACATTTGTTTCGTCTTGTTCATGAAATGTTCATCATCAAAAACAAACATAACATCAATTAGTATTGCTCATCATCAAAAACATTTAAGCACTTGTTGTAACCCAACATTCTCCAATATGAGAACCCAACATCATCCTACTCTGACTTTGAAAGTCAAAGTGAGGTGTCGATGGTGAATAAAGATCAACAGTCATAGTCTCACTGCGATCCTGTAAAGTCGACATTAGATATCGATTGATGAATAACCAAAGTCCTACTCCGACTCCTAAAAAGTCGAATTGTGGTATGGATTGGTGAATAAAGACCATCGTAGTTCTCACTGCAACTACTCTACAGTCGAAGTCTTATACGATTGATGAATAAATATGACTAGTCAAAGTTTCTGCATATCGATTGTCTTCACCTATCGATTGTTATTATATATATCTATATATATATATATATAGATCAATTGTCTTAAGTTCTGTATTGATTGTCTTTTCATAACGATTACTGACCAATTCACATCGATTGTTGTTTAACATAAACATCGATTGACGTTATAGTTAAACATCGATTACTGGTATGCTTAAACATTGATTACTTTTATAGTAAACATTGATTGTCTTTGATAATATCAATTGTTTTGATCATATCGATGTTTTATCGATTACCGTTCATTTCATATTGATTGTTGTTATAATATATCGATTGGTGATCAAATAACATATTTCATATCGATTGCAGTTATTTCATATCAATTGCTGATAAGTTTCATATCGATTGATGAAAACTTAAATGCTTTGATGTTTACATGATTTCAAATGTCTGTGGCTCCAAATGAAAATTCAAATAGTATTCAAATCCTTAAGATATTCACGCTGCGTGCTTTCTATCTTATCAGGGTAGGTAAGAAAGGAGTCAGTAGAAAATGAGGACCAAAAGGACTCCTTCTTGCTTGACAAAAAGGACACTTACCTAACATATCTGGATTTTAGCGGAAATCATGGACCTCTGCACATAAGAGGTATGGGCTATCTATCAGAAGACTTCTCTAGTCTACATTATCTTCCATGCACTAAATGTTTGCAGAAATCTAGTTTTCACATGAGGAATCCATTAAGACTCAAGAAGCATCCGTTAGACACAAAGATGTAGTAGAAGAAGAAGAACGGTTAGAAGGAGCTCCAACAGATCTCCTAAATGGATCTATCTTTCTACTCTATAAAGGATGACATGTTTGAAGCAGAAGAATAAGAGAGTGAACTTGAAAATCATTCGAGGAGTGTACATCCAGTGAGCATCCAACTCCATACACATTCAGAGTAAGAGAGAGAGCTCGAGCCCAGAAGAAGTTTGCGGACATGCATCCATCTGAAGTCTTCAAGCATTCATGCTCTTTTCTCTCTTCCCTCTCTCTATGCTGCATTGTAAATCTGGCGGGGGGGGGGGGGAGTCTGTGAGCTGAGAGTTTAAGTTCCTTAGTGTTCATCTTGTATAGCTCTCAGTCTGTTCTATCTTTTCTAAGAAAGACTTGCGTCCAGCTTGAAGGGTGAAGAGAAGACCAACCGAAGTGTTGGGTGTCTGTTCAACTGAGGGACTATACTCAGTGTTCCCCTTGTGTTAAGGGAAGAACCTAGCTGGGGTTGGTATCAGCAAAACTTAGTTGGGGGTTTAGTACAGCAGAACCAAGTTGGGGTTTGTACCTACAGAACCGCACTGAGGTTTGTTCCAGGAGGGTGGCTTCTTGACCTATAACAGAAGTGAGTTTCCTTCCTACTCGGAAGGAAGAGGACCAGCAGGGAGCTGGGGGTTTGTATATCTGTTAGACCCCGAATTTTATCCTCTTTTATGTGTATATATATATAGGTGCATAGATAATTCATATAGAAATAAACAATTAGCTGAGTTGAGAAGTACTATGAATACTAAGCATCTTAGACTTAGAATATTTGAATAATATATGCATGTATTTTCTAAATATTGAAGCATCTTGTGCTACTTATTTCCTGGATATTGTGTGTGAATATATGAAGTACATATGTATATACATATATGCATGATATGTACGTTATCTTACGCACGTGATATTTGCCTATCCAATTTGATAAGGCCCTCGACTTATCTTTATTTGTTGTGTGTGTGGAATTGTGCTTGTATGTAAATATCATGCATGCATATGTAGATATCTATGTACATATCAGCTAGGTGTACTTGTGAATGCACGTGTATGTTTAGTTGTGAACGTTGCTCGATTTATATGTGTATATATATATGTATATTATCTTATGCATGATAATAGTATACCTAATTCTAAGCACCTGACATCTTGGTATACTTAAGTATGCATGTGTATGATTAGTGTAACGTTGCACTTTGCATGGTGTAGTTGATGTGTACATTGTGCTTAGTGCATTGCATGTACATGTAGGGTGCAAGTATGATTTTCTGCTTGTTTTGTCTTCTGGCCGTAGAGGAAGTTGGCGTCAACATGGGTGGACGCCCATGATGAGTAAACGTCCATGTCGATGGACACCTACACCTAAGTAAACGGCCAGTGATGTGGACGTTTACTTCTCTGGTTTTCTGTGCGCAGCAGGCCCAGGAATTCCGGGATGGTCTTCCTCCCTGGTTGGGGAGACGTTTCTTCAACGTCTCATCCATCCAGCCCTGCGCGATACCTCAACCCTCACCCTATAAGCAACCCACTCCTGCAACCTGAAGGGTCCCCTTGGCCCTTTGAAAAAGGAACCCTAGCTATGGGAGAACAAGAGAAGACCTAGAGTTGGTGACCTTTGATCCGTCGACTGGAGGTGCAAACCAAGGAGCAACAACGTCTGGAGGACGGCCAATACATCCAAGAAGAGATCCCAGCTCCGAGGTGCCATCTACATCGACAGGAGAAGAGGATCGAAGGAGTTTCTGAACACCTTTTTGGCAAGGCCGAGAAGGGATTCATCAGCTTATTCCGATCTTTGTAGATTTATTTGAGAGGCAAGTAAACCTAGAACTTGATCCCACACATGTCCCCTTAAGTCCCAGTATTTTTGCGGATTTTTCCTCGAGTCCTGGAACCCCACATTCCCCCATCTTTGGAGTTCGGTCTGTGTGTCTGCACAGACAGAACTTAACGGCAAGAGATCTTGCCGTTAAGATCTCCATCTGGCGGCAAACGATTGCCGTTAACTCATGTGGACGGCCAGACCTTGCCGTCTAGTTCATCTAGACAGAACAGAAAACTGTTCTGCCCTATATGATTATTTTCCGTGATTTTGACGAATGAGGATATAACGTAAATGTGATGTGCTATGTTATATAGATAATAGAATGTGTTGTGGAAGTAGGGTGAATTTATGTAAATAGTATAAATTTTCATGTATAAAATGCATCTTGGATGAGACTTTGTTGTGTTAAAAATATTGTCTACATGATCCATGAGGAAATTTAATGCCCAACTTTGTCTAGACCATGTGTGTACCTGTCAGTCCATGTTCTGTAAAACTTGGAATTTTTCCTTGACCATGGTGTTTCTTTATGATTTTTATATCGAAATTAGAAATCATGTTTGAGGTGTTTAAATCTAGTAAAATCGCATGATGTCCGATAATTTAGGGAAAATTTCCATGATGATGTGAATGCTATATGCAGGTTAGTGGGCTGTTAGATCTGACCTTGATGTTGTAACTCCATGATAAATTGAGTTATGGGTGGCATGTAAATAAGTATTTTAATTCTTGCTAAAATTTTGTAATTCGAAAAAAAAATGTGAAATTCGCATGAGAAATCTGAACCCTTAATCAGTGTGTGCACAAATTTTCGAGTGATTTAGATAACCGTAGAGTAGGTTATGAAATTTCCATGCTAAAATGAATCCTTAAAGCATGATATTATGATTTTGATTGATAATGTGTTTTCCCCACATGATTAGTAAATTTACTGAATGCTTAAGCTCTGTGGGTAGTATCATGATTAGGTTAACTGAAGTTATGTATAATGATCACCAGTGTATGTAAGTGATTAAGTGATTTATGAAAAGTGTGTGCATAATGAGAGAAAATTGTGAATAAGTAAATGTATAATAATTGGGCCAAGAATGACACTGCTACCCTAGGGTCCTCTAGAGCTGTACATAGAAAAGTCCCTATGGAAGGCTCTATGTGATATAAGTTTGTCCCAAGGGCATTTGGGAAAACCAGAGGTGGACAAGTACCACTAGACAGGGGGAGAGTGCTTCTCCCAGTCTGCGCAGTTACCAATACTCACCACTACATTGCCTAGGTGGTGAGTATGTGTTATGAGTATGTGTTATGAGTTATGTGACATAAGTTATGTGATATGAGTTATGTGACATGGGCTATGTGACATAAGTTATGTGATATGATATGTGACATGAGTTATGTGACATGGGCTATGTGACATAAGATATGTAATGAGTTATGTGACATGAGTCATGAGTATGAGATTTCGTTATGTCCTCTATCGGTAGTTAGGACTATGTGTCATGGCATCTTTAAATTATTGAATATGAGTAAGTGCATAATGATATACAAAAGTGACATGTGATGAGTACAATGACATGAAATGTGATGTGTGAAAATGAAAGAGTAAGTAATGTGAGGATTATGTGAAGAGTAGAGTTAGTGCTAATAAGAATGTGCTTGCATGAGAAAACAAATATGTTAATGCGGTATGCTCGTGAAAGTTCATGTATTGGGTACCTTCGTCGCAATATCATGTTTTGCAACATCACCATGTCATGTTTAGCATCATTGTAATGTCATGTTTAACATCCTTACAATATCATGTTTAGCACCATGTCATGTAAATTATTTCTATTCATGTGATAGCGCATGTAAATATATATTTGACCCTGTTATTCGTGTAATACAACAATAAATATGAGAAGCTACCTAATGAATGAGATTGTGTGCGAATAAATCTAATTCCATGCAATAAATCCAATCATGTCAAAACAGCAAGTAAAGTATGGTTAGGAATGTGATAAACATAAGTAAGAATGTTTAGATTCCATGCTAGGAGTGATGAGTAATTAGCATAGAGTTTCATGTTTAAATCGGTTGGATTTGCCAATCAATTGACGATATTCTAGACCTTACAATTCATGCTATGAACTATGAAACCATGCATATGAGAATAAATTACATTAAAAACCAGCAAGTGAAATGTGAAATCCATATGAAAGGTACATGTGAAAAAGTGAATAGTCATCATGTTAGGTTGCTCATTTCCTTATGTCAACTTCCATGTTCTAATTGTAAAATTATATCATGAAATGGATAATTGTGTGAATGAATGTCTCATGTTACATGTAAATAAACGTATGTACAAGTGTATAGCATTAGCATCCATGATTTAGAATAAACATGTGATAGAACAAAGCATGGTTAAATGATTCAAAATCGTGTTGATAGTTGAATGTGTGTTCCATGTGTATTCTTGTAATATGAATGATAGTGTGTATACTTAGTGTCTAATAGCTTAATGTGAAGGTGGCATGTTTGAGTTTAAGTCTTTGTTTTACTTGCTGAGCCTTTGGACTCACCCTTGCTCCGACGTACAGGTGAGACAGGTGTTGCTACTTTGGAGGAAGGCATAGCGAAGGTCGATCTATTGGAGGGGTAGCTCGTAAGGAGTAGATTTTAGTTGTACTTTTCTTTCTCATCTTGAACAATATGTTGTATGGACAATCATTTTGGACAATGTAATTTCATTATCATGTAACAATGGGGATGCTGTCAATTTATTTTGCTATATAGACTGTGGAATATGTGATGGTGATGAGCCCAAGTTGAATTGTTTATTTTAAACTCCGCTGTAGTAAATTGCTATTCACGTACGTTTCAACCTATCGGCTAGCGTTGGGTTTTATCCCACTGTAATGACGCCCTTTATACCGATGGGGATTGGTATAATCGTACCGGCATGAAGAGGGTCGTTACAGAGATTGGTATCAGAGCCCAGGTTGAAATTGTACATGGATAGATCATCATCACCACCATATTGCAAAGTCTTTATAGAAATTGTCCATATAGGTAGGAATGTATTAATGACGAAGGAGAATTTGTTAGGGAAGTAGCCAGGATTTAGTAATCTAGATTGTAACTAGATTATTTGTTTTGCAGGATATGGCGGGACGTGGTAGGCGTAGTGCTCAGTCTAGGAGGTATGAGCAGAACCGCAAGATAAAGAAGTTCGTGAGAGGGCTCAAGCCATCGTTAAGGGCTAGACTTCTGCAGCTTGACTCCCGTACCTTGGAGGAACCCTTGGCTTGGCAACCGAGCGAGAGAATGAGGTGGAAGCGCATCGGGGAATGAAGGAGGAACCGCCAAAGCCATTCCAAAGGTAAAATAGGAAGATGAAGAAACTGATGGATGCTCAAAAATCAACTGTGGCATCAGCGGGAAGCCGAGTGTATCCATTGCGGGAAGCGTCATGGTGGAAATGCATGTTGGAGAGCGGAAGGGAAGTGTCTTAGATGTGGCAGCAAGGATCATAGGCTTAAGGAGTGTCCCAACCTGAAGACCAAGTTCATTCCAAGAAGTGCTTCATCAGCAGCCATAAAGAGCAAGGATTAGCTGGAGATGACCTCGGCGACGTCATTGTAGGTACTCGATTCGATCTTCGAGGACGAAGATCTTTTTCTAGAGGGGAGGTGTTAGACCCCGAATTTTATCCTCTTTTATGTGTGTATATATATATAGGTCATAAGATAATTCATATAGAAATGAGCAATTAGCTGAGTTGAGAAGTACTATGAATACTAAGCATCTTAGACTAGAATATTTGAATAATATTATGCATGTATTTTCTAAATATTGAAGCATATCTTGTGCTACTTATTTCCTGGATATTGTGTGTGAATATATGAAGTGCATGTATATACATATATGCATGTATATGTACGATCTTACACACGTGATATTTGCCTATCCATTTGATAAGGCCCTCGACTTATCTTTATTTGTTGTGCATGTGGAATTGTGCTTGTGTGTAAATACATGCATGCATGCATATGTAGATATCTATGTACATATCAGCTAGGTGTACTTGTGAATGCACGTGTATGTTTAGTTGTGAACGTTGCTCAATTTATATGTGTATATATGTATGTATATTATCTTATGCATATGATAATAGTATACCTAATTCTAAGCACCTGACATCTTGGTATACTTAAGTATGCATGTGTATGATTAGTGTAAACGTTGCACTTATGCATGGTGTAGTTGATGTGTACATTGTGCTTAGTGCATTGCATGTACATGTAGGGTGCAAGTATGATTTTCTGCATTGTTTTGTCTTCTGGACGTAGAGGAAGTTGGCGTCAACATGGGTGGACGCCCATGATGAGTAAACGTCCATGTCGATGGACGCCTACACCTAAGTAAACGGTCAGTGATGTGGACGTTTACTTCTCTAGTTTTCTGTGCACAGCAGGCCCAGGAATTCCGGATGGTCTTCCTCACTGGTTGGGGAGACTTTCTTCAACGTCTCATCCATCGGCCCTGCGCGATACCTCAACCCTCACCCTATAAGCAACCCACTCCTGCACCTGGAGGGTCCCCTTGGCCCTTTGAAAAAGGAAACCCTAGCTATGGGAGAACAAGAGAAGTCCTAGAGTGGTGACCTTTGATCCACCGACTGGAGGTGCAAACCAAGGAGCTACAATGTCTGGAGGACGGCCAATACATCTAAGAAGAGATCCCAGCTCCGAGGTGCCATCTACATCAACAGGAGAAGAGGATCGAAGGAGTTTCTGAACACCTTTTTGGCAAGGCCAAGAAGGGCTTCATCAGCTTATTCCAATCTTTGTAGATTTATGGAAGGCAAGTAAACCTAGAACTTGATCCCACACATGTCCCCTTAAGTCCCAGTATTTTTGCAGATTTTTCCTCGAGTTCTGGAACCCCACATTCCCCCATCTTTGGAGTTCGGTCTGTGTGTCTGCACAGACAGGAACTTAACGGCAAGAGATCTTGCCGTTAATATCTCCATCTGGCGGCAAACGATGTTGCCGTTAACTCATGTGGACGGCCAGACCTTGCCGTCTAGTTCATCTAGACAGAACAGAAAACTGTTCTGCCCTATATGATTATTTTCCGTGATTTTGACGAATGAGGATATAACGTAAATGTGATGTGCTATGTTATATAGATAATAGAATGTGTTGTGGAAGTAGGGTGAATTTATGTAAATAGTATAAATAGTTTCATGTATAAAATGCATCTTGGATGAGACTTTATTTGTGTTAAAAATATTGTCTACATGATCCATGAGGTAATTTAATGCCCAACTTTGTCTAGACCATGTGTGTACCTGTCAGTCCATGTTCTGTAAAACTTGGAATTTTTCCTTGACCATGGTGTTTCTTTATGATTTTTATATCGAAATAGAAATCATGTTTGAGAGTGTTTAAATTCTAGTAAAATCACATGATGTCCGATAAATTTAGGAAATTTTCCATGATGATGTGAATGCTATATGCAGGTTAGTGGGCGGTTAGATTTGACCTTGATGTTGTAACTCCATGATAAATTGAGTTATGGGTGGCATGTAAATAAGTATTTTAATTCTTTCTAAAATTTTGTAATTCGAAAAAAAAAATGTGAGAATTCGCATGAGAAATCTGAACCCTTTAATTAGTGTGTGCACAAAGTTTCGGGTGATTTAGATAACCGTAGAGTAGGTTATGAAATTCCATGCGAAAATGAATCATTAAAGCATGATATTATGATTTTGATTGATAATGTGTTTTCCCCACATGATTAGTGTAAATTTACTGAATGCTTAAACTCTGTGGGTAGTATCATGATTAGGTTAACTGAAGTTATGTATAATTGATCACCAGTGTATGTAAAGTGATTAAGTGATTTTGAAAAGTGTGTGCATAATGAGAGAAAAATGCGAATAAGTAAATGTATAATAATTGGGCCAAGAATGACACTGCTACCCTAGGGGCCTCGAGAGCTGTACATAGAAAAGTCCCTATGGAAGGCTCTATGTGATATAAGTTTGTCTCAAGGGCATTGGGGAAAACCCGGAGGCGGACAAGTACCACTAGACAGGTGGAGAGTGCTTCTCCGGTCTGCGCAGTTACCAAGACTCACCACTACATTGCCTAGGTGGTGAGTATGTGTTATGAGTATGTGTTATAGTATGTGTTATGTTATGTGATATGAGTTATGTGACATGGGCTATGTGACATAAGTTATGTGATATGAGTATGTGACATGAGTTATGTGACATGGGCTATGTGACATAAGATATGTGATATGAGTTATGTGACATGAGTCATGAGTATGAGATGTTCGTTGTGTCCTCTATCGGTAGTTAGGACTATGTGTCATATCATATTAAATTATTGAAATATGAGTAAGTGCATAATGATATACAAAAGTGACATGTGATGAGTACAATGACATGAAATGTGATGTGTGAAAATGAAAGAGTAAGTAATGTGAGGATTATGTGAAGAGTAGAGTTAGTGCTAATAAGAATGTGCTTGCATGAGAAAACCATATGTTAATGCGGTATGCTCGTGAAAGTTCATGTATTGGTACCTTCGTCGCAATATCATGTTTTGCAACATCACCATGTCATGTTTAGCATCATTGCAATGTCATGTTTAACATCCTTACAATATCATGTTTAGCACCATGTCATGTAAATTATTTCTATTCATGTGATAGCGCATGTAAATAAATATATTTGACCCTGTTATTCGTGTAATACGAACAATAAATATGAAAGCTACCTAATGAATGAGAGTGTGTGCGAATAAATCTAATTCCATGCAATTAAATCCAATTCATGTCACAACAGCAAGTAAAGTATGGTTAGGAATGTGATAAACATAAGTAAGAATGTTTAGATTCCATGCTAGGAGTGATGAGTATTAGCATAGAGTTTCATGTTTAAATCGGTTGGATTTGCCAATCAATTGACGATATTCTAGACCTTACAATTCATGCTATGAACTATGAAACCATGCATATGAGAATAAATTACATTAAAAACCAGCAAGTGAAATGTGAAATCCATATGAAAGGTACATGTGAAAAAGTGAATAGTCCTCATGTTAGATTGCTCATTTCCTTATGTCAACTTCCATGTTCTAATTGTAAAATTATATCATGAAATGGATAATTGTGTGAATGAATGTCTCATGTTACATGTAAATAGAACGTATGTACAAGTGTATAGCATTAGCATCCATGATTTAGATTAACATGTGATAGAACAAGCATGGTTAAATGATTCAAAATCGTGTTGATAGTTGAATGTGTGTTCCATGTGTATTCTTGTAATATGAATGATAGGTGTATACTTTAGTGTTTAATAGCTTAATGTGAAGGTGGCATGTTTGAGTTTAAGTCTTTGTTTTACTTGCTGAGTCTTTGGACTCACCCTTGCTCCGGCGTACAGGTGAGACAGGTGTTGCTACTTTGGAGGAAGGCATAGCGAAGGTCGATCTATTGGAGGAGTAGCTCGTGAGGAGTAGATTTTAGTTGTACTTTTCTTTCTCAGCTTGAACAATATGTTGTATGGACAATCATTTTGGACAATGTAATTTCATTATCATGTAACAATGGGGATGCTGTCAATTTATTTTGCTATATAGACTGTGGAATATGTGATGGTGATGAGCCCAAGTTGAATTGTTTATTTTAAACTCTGCTGTAGTAAATTGCTATTCACGTACGTTTCAACCTATCGGCTAGCGTTGGGTTTTATCCCACTGTAATGACGCCCTTTATACTGATGGGGATTGGTATAATTGTACCGGTATGAAGAGGGTCGTTACAATTTCTTTGTGGGGATTATACATTGGTTAGTGAAATCAGATTTGCTTGTGGACTGGACGTAGGTCTTTCATTAGGAAGTACCCAACTATGATAAATTCCTGTGTTCATGTGTGTGATTGTCTTTTCATTGCTTCCACATTGCTACTATTTATCGCACATGATTACATTCACTAAACAAAGTTTTAAGTTGATGATTTTACTTTCAGATTTTCGTGATCAACTATTCACCCTCCTTGCCCTCTAGGTGCCTTACTACCAACCAAGTGGGCCATCAAGTGGTATCAGAGCTAAGCTCTTCACATCTTCTGATACCTACAAGTTGTATCAGAAAAGCAGAAGATCCAACGATCTAAAGAGCAAAGATCAATGGCAGCTCAAGGATTTGATGAAGGCCAATCTAACGAACCACCCTTGTTTGATGGAGAAGATCACAACGATTGGAAGACAAGGATGTAGTTCTTTCTCAAGGGTTATGACTATCAACTAAGGACTATCATTGAAGAAGAAGATCTGATAGTTCTCAACCCAAGAGAAGAGTGGACGACAATGACAAAAAGATGTTTTCTCAGAATATAAAGCCAAGAACCACATATGTTGTGCACTGACAAGGAGTGAATTCAATAGGAACTCAACATGCAAATCTGCAAAAGAAATGTGGGACAAGTCGAAGCCCACATACGAAGGAACAAACAAAGTAAAGGAAACTAGGATTGATTTCCTGGTTACGCAGTACGGGAAGTTCCAAATGCTGACAGGTGAGACCATTACACAAATGTATAGCAGATTTGCTGACATAACTAATGGTCTAGCAAGGCTTGGAAATGTATACAACACTGGTAATATGGTAAGAAAATTTCTCAGATCTCTACCAAATCAGTGGACTCCAAAAGTCACAGCCACAGAAGAAGCTAATGACCTAACAACTATGTCATTAGAAAATTTTATAAGATCATTGATGGCACATGAGACCAACATGGAGTGACTATATGAAAGATCATCTAAGAAGAAATTTACTAATTCTTTCAAAGTTATAGCTGCTCCTTCTACCTCTTCCTCTTCTAGTTCAAAAAGTGCAGGTTATGAAGATAGTGATGTTGATGATGTCCTATAAAAACTTCAGAAGATCCTTAAGAAGAATAAGAATTGGTCAAAAAGGATCCAAAAGAAAGAGAAAAGGGAGAAAGAACCAGTCTGCTATGGATTCAGGAAGCATGGACATCTAAGACCAGATTGTCTAAGACTCAAGAAGACTGGTCAGCTGGAAAAATCCGAGAAGAAGCACAAGAAATATAAGAAGAAAGCCATGTTGCTTCAAGGGATAATGAAGAAATCTCCTCATCAAATTCATCAAGCTCAGATTATGAAGAAAAGCAGGTAAGTCTAGACCTCATGGCAGGATTAGATGAGGTACAATCTGACCCATATTTTAATTCTTGCATTGAATTAGATTATGAATCTGAAGATTTAGAAGAAATTTTTAATAAACTTTATGAAAAACATAAAGGTGTTGTAAAAGAATTAAAGAATCTAAAAAAAAAACTTATTTGTTTGGAAAACACTAATTCTGATCTTAAATCTGAAATGGAACAATTGGAAACACAATTAAAGGAAAGTAAAACTAATAATTATCTTTTGTGTGAAGACTTAATGTAACGACCCTAGATATTATGTCCAATAAGGCACCATATCCGATCCGCCTCTTGCTAACGGATCGACATCTCGCAAGGGATAACTCACACATGTGTCTAGTGAGAATATAAAAGACAACCACAAGAGTATAAGATACAATAAAATACATGTACTCATACTCATTTACACAAATTACATTGTCTCAATACATTACTACATGTCCAAGAGAAGAGTACAACTATATGGGGCATATCTCGATGGAGCAAAGAGCACATAACAACAACTAAAACTCAACTGTTGGTGGTAAAAGTCTGCCACAACACTACAGCAAGCCAAACATATTGCTAACACCTAAAAAGAACTGTAAATGAGTGAGCCTCAACAAGTCACAAACTCAGTAGAGATCTCCCTAAAATAACAACAAAGAGGAACTAAGACCTCAACCCCCAAGGGTCTCACCAGCAACATTCACCAATGAAATGCTAAAACAAAATGTGCTAGCGATAAATGCACAGAAATTACAACTAATCATAACCACACCAGCTAATATAGCTTATGTAAAGTAAAGGAAATAAGTGGACTAGTACAGAAACACTAGTCCACCACTACAGCTGAAATTGACTGCGCCATGAGCCACAATGGCAAACCACTAACAAGAGGTAATGGGACCGACCACACAAGACCAGTCCACCTTAACACTAAACCAGAACACAACGAGTGAAGGGTCACACAACACGCCCTCCACGGAGCACAACTCCACAACAACACCTAAAAACATCGGCACACAACGTGCCACCACAACCAACTATCCATGCAGAGTATGGGTACCTAAAACCACAAGGTACCATAACAGAACCACAACAGGTGAGTCACACTCACAACCTCAACCACTAGAAAGCTCGAAAGACTAATAGTTCATGATGCCAGTATCCAACTCGAACAACACAACACAAGAACTACCTCTCAGTCTCGCAGTCAAGGACGAAAGGTCCAACTGCCGCTCTACAACCACACTGTAAAGTCAAAGAACTGTGAAGACAAACTACCACCACACTTGCAGACCTCCATGCTGTAAGCCCATGCCTGGCACGTTTAAAGACTCTGACCCAAGCTCTCTAAGTGAGGCACTGGAAAATAAGACTAGCTGGGACCAGTACGTCTACTGGTGTCCATACCCCCAACCACGAGCGCGCTATAAGAGACCAAACACAAACACACACAAGTCACTTCCCCGTTGTCGTCTTTCCCTTAGCTGGACGTACAACTCAACCATAGAAGTGAGGGTGTTCAAGAACACGACACAGACTTCTATGGTACACACCGTACCGAGACACGCCTCGAGCACAACGTGCTTGGCTCACAATGAACTAGAGTACCCGACTAGAGAGGCATTCTGAAATAGGCGTTGGACCACCAAACTCAGCAAACACACAAACTATGTTCAATACTTAATATATACACAAACTTGAATTCATACACCACAATGTTACACATCTTAAACATGCCTGTCATTGGTCAACACATGACCTCCATTGCAACCACATACCACTGTACATATAAACCACTAAACCTTAATATGATAACATAATTAACATACTGAACATGATTAACATAATCATCCTAACTAACATAGCTCACTAACTAATCATAAACCAAACCATTAACCTAATATCATGCTTTACTAATATTAATTAACTCATATACCACAACACATTACCATAAGGCTAGGCCCACAAAGGACCAGCACTGCTCAACCATCACAAACACACCTCAGAAACTAAAACGGACAGACACATATGTCGCCTTTCAAAATGGGACAGACACATCGGTCGCTACTTCATAGCGAATGCGACAGGGCCCAGTGTTGCGACAAGAACTTACATTCTATATGGGCTAAAACCTAAGGCCCATAACACCCACACAACATACGGGGACCACAACGACAGGGCCCAGTGATTGCGAACACATTTAGTGAAAAGAGTTTGGTCCACTTTACCTCTGGAGTAGTTTTTAATAACCAAGAAATTGCTCAATCTATCATACCAAGCTCGGGGTGCCAGTTTCAAACCATAGAGAGCTTTGTGCAATTTGTAGACATGGTTAGGTTTATCATGAACCTAAAATCCAGACGGTTGAGAAACATACACTTCTTCTTTGATGTAACTATTCAAGAAGGCAGTTTTAACATCCATTTGAAAATGTTTGAATTTGTTTGAGCATGCATATGCTAACAAAATTCTTACTGCCTCAAGCCTAGCTACCGGTGCAAAGGATTCTTCAAAGTCTACTCCAAATTCTTGATTATACCCTTTTGCTACCAGTCGAGCTTTGTTTCTCACCACTTTACCCTCTTCATTCAGCTTATTCCTAAATACCCATCTTGTTCCAATTACAGAGATTTCAGGGGTCCTAGGAACTAAGCTCCAAACATTGCTTCTTTGGAATTGAGCAAGTTCTTCATGCATGGCATCAATCCAGAGTTTTATTTTAAAGCTTCTTCACCATTTTTAGGTTCCACTTGAGAAATAAATGCTAGATGATCTTGTTCAACAATGTGTCTAAAGTGTGACCTAGTGTGAACTCTATCATTTACATTTCCAATAATGTTCTTAAGTGGGTGATCTTTTGAGTACCTTACATTCTTATTGTGGACTGGCCCTGTTGAACTCGTTCTTGAGGATTTTGCTCTTGGGGAATTTGTTCTTAAAGAATTTGATCTTGAAGATTTTGATCATCTTGTTGGTCTTCTTGAGGTCTGTCGACAGCCTCTTCTTGGTCTATCGACAGAAGCTTCTCAGCTGGTTCTTCAAGTATTTTACCTTCTTCATCATCATACCTGCAAGCATTTGAGTTGTCAGTTTTTGCATGAAACTCATTAAAAATAACATGTGGAGTCTCTTACACAGTTCTGGTTTTATTATTAAACACTCTATAGGCTCTAGAGTGCTCAGAGTAACCTAGAAAGATACCTGGATCGCTTTTGGCTTCAAATTTATCTAAGTCAACCTTGTCATTATTATGGATAAAGACTTTGGAGCCAAAGATCCTAAAGTACCCAATACTGGGTTTCTTACCTTTCAAGAGCTCATAAGGGGTTTTCTTCATCACAGGTCTTACCATGGCTCGATTTAGGATGTAGCATGATGTCTTCACAGCTTCTGCCCAAAAGCTCCTTGAGAGTTGACTTTCAACTAGAAGTGTGTGAGCCATCTCTACCAAGGTTCTATTATTTCTCTTCACTATTCCATTTTGTTTCGGAGTCCTTGGAGAGAAAAACTTGTGATCAATACCTTAGTTCCTACAAAAATCAGAGAATGATTATTGTCAAACTCTCCCCCATAATTAGTGCGGATTGAGCATATTTTGTTTATGTTCCCATGCTCAATCTTGTTGAAGAACTCTTCAAAAATTTTTAGAACTTCATTTTTATGAGATAGGAATTTAACCCAAGTGAACCTAGAGAAATCATCTACAATGACAAACCCAAAACGTTTACCATTGAGACTAAGTGTTCTAGTAGGTCCAAAAAGGTCCATGTGCAATAGTTCATAAGGTTTAGAAGTGATTATGGGTGCATTGGATTTGAATGACTTCCTAGTTTGTTTTCCCTATGCACATGCATCACAAAAACTCACATTTTTATTGAAATAAATTCAGGAAGTCCACTTACCAGTTCATCCTCATGATCTTGTGCAAGACATTGTAGCTTGCATGGCCTAGTCTACGATGCCATAAAGATAATTCATCCTACTTATTTGCAACAAGACACTGATTTTTGTTTTTTGGTTCATCTAGATCAACTAGATAAATTTTATTTACTCTTTTTCCAGAGAACTTGACACCTCCTAAAATTTTATCAATGATTTGGCATGCATCAGACTCAAAAATGACTTTATGGCCTTTATCACACAATTGACTGATGCTCAGGAGATTGTGATTCAAACCATTAACTAGAAGCATATTATCTATTGAGTTAGAGGCATACTTACCTACCTTACATGTGCCAATTATTTGTCCCTTATTGTTACCTCCAAACACAACTTGACCTCTATCTTTTTCCACCAACAAACAAAATTTTTCTTTATCGCCCGTCATGTGCCTCGAGCAGCCACTGTCCAAGTACCATTTGTTTTGATTTTGGGCTTCTAGGCATTCCTGCATGGATGGATCAGACAAGAGGTTTTGGTACCCAAATTACTTTGGGTCCCAATCTTTCATTCATGCCAAAAAGTAAATGCTTTGGAATCCACACTTATTTGCATTTCAACTTGTTTAATTTATTCCAACATATTTTTCAGTGTAGCCATGTTTTTTACAACAATTGCATGATGGAGTTTTACTTTGTGCATTTCTTTTGCTATTTTGTTGAACTTGTGATTGCTTTTGACCTTTTTGTTGCTTGGTTAACTTTTCTTTTTTAACATATTTCCAGGCTTGTCGACAGTTCACTTTGGGTCTGTCGACAGATGTCTTCCCTTTTTGAGCAGTTGAAATGTTTGGTTTATTTTTCACTTCATTGCTTTTAGCTTGAACTTGTTACTTGTGCTTGGACTACAATCAACAAATGATGTGATCAATTTTTCTCCAAGTTTCTTTTGTTTTTCATTTTGAAATCTAAGCCCATGCCTTGTTATGTTTGTCTTAACTCCCAAAACAGCATCAAGATTTTGCTTTCCTTTTACAAATCTTGACAGATCTTCATTTTTTCCTTTTAGTTCCTTTGAACCTCTTCAATCTTTTTCTTAATCTCCTGATTTTCATTTTGAAGGGTTTCTGCAAGTGTATTTAGGACTTGTTTTTCTTTTCATTTTCTTGGAAATTTTTTTTCATGCAATCCATTTCAACAAGGTGGCTTTCCTTTTCAATCATCAGTAACTCCATTTCTGTGGTTAGGATTGCAACTTGTTCATCATTGTTAGTGCAATTAACAAGTGAGGTGATTTTCTTTTTCAGTGCTTTATTCTCAGATTTATACTGATAAAAATTTTCAAACAGTAAGGTATATGCCTCTTCCCATTCATCAACAGTGTAATTTTCAAAGGAAGAGTTTACCTCATTGGACTCTTCACTCCTTGCCATTAAGCACTGGATCTCTTCATCATCAGAGCTCTCTTGAGCATTCTTATCTTCATCTTCATCACTCCAAGTTGCCATCATGGCCTTGACTTTCATATATGAAGATTTGTCCTTTTTAGCTTCTTCTTGAGCTCTGGGCATTCACCTCTTATGTGCCCTTGTTTCTTGTACTCATAACAAACAATCATGTCAGATTTTTTGTTAGAATCAAATTTGTTTGAGAAATCTCTTTTTGGAAGAGTTTTGAAGTTACCTGATCCTTTCCTTTTGAACTTGAGGAATTTTTTGAACTGTCTAGTGAGCATTGCCATTTCATCATTCTCACTTTCACTAGATGTATCAGTTTCCTCATTTTCTTGTTGAACCTCTTTCTTGGAGCTTGAAGAACCTTTGTTAGAGGCTTTTAAAGTAATGGACATTTGGGATTAACCTCATTTTCTTTTCTTTTTAGATTTATGTCATAAGTCATAAGGGATCCTATCAATTCATCCAATTTCATTATTGATAGGTCTTTAGAGTCCTCAATGACAGTGGCCTTAGTATGCCAAGAGGATGGAGAGACCTAAGTATCTTCCTTACTAAGTCACTCTCACTGTACTCTTTCTTTAGACCTTTCAAACCATTAATAATGATCATGAATCTAGCAAACATGTCTGAAATAGTTTCATCATTTTTCATTTTGAACATTTCATATTGAGAGACAAGCATGCTAGCTTTAGTTTCCCTTAGCTCTGACGTACCTTCTTATATCAGTTCCAACTTGTCCCACATTTTCTTTGCTGACATGCATGTGGAGACCCTTGAGTATTCCTTCGGATGCATAGCGCATTGCATCATGTTCAATGCGCTCTAGTTCAAGGTTCCTCTGCGGATCTATCTCTTGTCCAGGTGTCTTCATCAGCGGGCAGCTCATATGGACCCTTACTAACGATCTTCCACAGCTCATATATTGAGCTCTCAGAAAGACCTGCATACGATTTTTCCAATATGTGTAGTCGGTGCCATCAAAGAAGGGAGGCCTAGACATGAGTGTCCTTCAGCCATAAATCCCTTGTTAGTTTCCACTAAACAAAATCTCTCAAGATCGTGAGATCAAACTGTTAAAGCTGTAAATTGAAGAAACCTGGCTCTGATACCCATTGAAAGGTGCGCGGAATCACCGAAAGCAATAATCTAGAAGGGGGGATGAATAGATTACTACCGATTAAAACCAATTTACCCTTCCTTTTGACGTTAACATTGACTTAATGAAAAACTTAAACAAATGTGAGTCAAATTTGATCTTAGATGTGTGTGCAGATTGTGATTGGAAATTAGCAGTATACCAAGCGTGTGAACAAATAATCATGCCTACCATACATCTAACATAGGAGCATGCAAATCATAGAACACGATGATTGAAGGTGGTTCGGAGTACACAACTCGTGTATCCTACGTCCACCGACCACACACACACACGGAAAAACTGCTTATGAAGCGAGTTCAGCCTAACAACACACACACGGTGTCTGAGGCAAACATGCACTCAGAACAGCCACACACCATAGGTCAAGCACAAGGAACGCTCAAACTACTACCACACACACAGAGTAATGAAAAGTAGAAAGAAAGAGGAGTTTTGAGTTGAAGATCAACTCCAAAGATGAACTCCTCAATGTGGTCGTCCAGAAGGACTTCAAGCTTCACGTTGATGACGATCAGATGACGAAGACGAAGCTTGACTTGAGGACAAACTGGCTTCAACTCCGCGTATAAGATGGATCTTCCTGGAATAGACAAGAGAGTTGAAGCAGAGCAGAACAAAAAAGACCTTCTTCTTGATCCTTGCTTAGGGTTTTGGTGTGGAGGCTTCTTCCTGCGAAACTAACTCCATATGATCTATATATAGTGGTGTTCAAGTTTGGAGAGTCGTGTCAAAAGGGAACACCCTAATATAGATCACATGTCGGTCACACATTGTGACTTATCCTACGGCTGTCGACAGGTGCACTATAGCTGTCGACAGGTACTGCTGGAAACTGGCTTCTAGAACCATGTTGGTCACTGGAATCTTGGGGCTATCGACAGGCAAGTCTGATCTGTCGATAGGTACACTTTATCTGTCGACAGCTACTATTTTTTATGTGTTTCCAGTAGTTTGTTTGTTGTTGTCTTGTCTATCTGTCGACACATGGCTTCTTGGCTGTCGACAAGTGAACACTTGATGTGTATTTCCAGTCTTTTGCACTTGGATTTTGTTACTTGTTTTGTGTGTTCATTCTCATCTACATGAAAAACATTTCAAGTGAGATATCATGTATGCATAGATGGTTATAAAGTCATTTTCTATCTTTCATGTCTTGATATTGTCTATATCATGTTTGCAACATCAATTATGTCAAGCATCATCAAAAACATTTAAGCACAATCATCATCATACACATTGTAACCCAACACAACTCCAAGCAGCAACATATTCAGCTTCAGTTGTTGAGAAAGCCACAGAATTCTACTTTCTTAATGACTAGGGGATCAAACACCCTGCAAGAAATTGATAGAAACCACTAGTGTTTATTCTATCTACTTTGCATCCAGCATAATCAGCATCAGTATATCCAATTAAATTTATCTTACAAGATCTTGGATATCTAATTCACATGCATCTGCTAAATATCTAAATATCCTTTTGACTGAAATTAAATGGGATTCTTTAGGATTTGCTTGGTACCTAGTACACATGCATACACTAAATAAAATGTCTAGTCTAGTAGCAATTAAGTATAGTAGAGAACTGATCATACCTCTGTAAGATTTTTGATCTACTTTCTTACCTCAAGGATCACTGTCTAACCTGGTGGAAGTGCTCATAGGAGCGTTTAGATGCTTTGCTTGCTCAAAACCAAACTTCTTTAGAAAATCCTTGATGTACTTGGTTTGATTGATGTGGGTTCCCTCCTTGTCTTGTTTTATTTGGAGTCCAAGAAAGTAAGTCAATTCCCACATCAAACTCATCTCAAATTCTCCCTGTATTAATTCTTCAAGTACTTGAAAAGAGGTTCATCAGTAGCTCCGAAAATGATGTCACAACGTAAATTTGCACAATTAAAGTATTATGAGAGCATGATTTAATAAACAATGTGCTATCTACTTTGCCCCTTCTAAAACCATATTTTAAAGAAATGCACTTAGTCTTTCATACCAAGCTCTAGGTGCTTGTTTCAGACCATATTGTGCATTATGCAATTTGAAACATGATTAGGATGGTCTATGTCTTCAAAGCTAGGAGGTTGTTCAACATAGACTTCTTTTTTTATAAAATCATTTAAAAATACAGATTTTAACATCCTTTAAAAACATTTTAAATCAAATGTGATTCATATGACAGGAAAATCCAAATAGCCTCAGTCTACTACTGCCGTATAGGTTTCATCAAAATCTATGCCCTCCTCTGAAATGTTGCGGAAAACTGCTACCAGAAATCTAAAAGGGGGGGTGAATAGATTTCTGCAAATTTTAAAAATCACTTCACCGATACTTAGAGAAACTTAATTGAGTGTGAAATCTGAGTGTTAATGGCAATTCTAAACAAATTAGGCAAGCTAGATGATGAGATTTTGACGAACCTATCAAGCATCTAGCGCAGAGACAAGCAAACCACAATGACACAAAGATTTAGGGTGGTTCGGATTACACAATAGTGTATCCTACATCCCATCCACACACACACAATTGTGGCTTATCTTGCCAGTTCAAAAAGTCACAAAGAAAAACACACACTCTGAGATATCGAAATCTCAGATTCAATCACACACACGTGAAATTGGGCACAGGATTGCACCACTATCACAAAAACACACAGTATAGAATGAGATTGAAATGAGAACCAGTCGGAGCAGTTGAATTCCAAATTGAAGAGGACTGTTTCGAAGATCCCTATTTCTGCTTCAGGAATGGGGATCAGCTTTTCTGCTTCAGCTCCAGGAAGAAAACTCAGATGGATCAAAATTCTCCTTCAATTGGATCGTCTAAGGTATGCAGACCTCTTGTTCCTTCAGATCTGGGAGGAATTTGCCAGGTTGAAGTCTTTCCTTAGAAATTGATCAGAATTCTCTGGAGTCTGGAAGAACAAAAGTATATGGCTCGACTTCTGTTAAGGCCAAGTGGATAAGGGGTATTTATAGCTCCATGGGTCCACAAAATATTGGGATCTGTGGGCATAGAAGTTCCCGCCCAAAGCCTTTCCCAAAAGCTTCCACGTGTCCTTGTTAATTACATAAAAAGAGAAAGAAAAATAGACAGACTGTGTCGACACACCTTACCTATGTGTCGACACCCTGTCCCAGTTCACACAAACTGTCTCCTGGAGTCTGGAACTAGTGTCGACACACAACCAGATTGTGTCGACACCACGGGTAATTACTGATGACTTTGTCCTAGGACATGCACTAGTGTCGACACACAGTTGAGCTGTGTCGACACCACTGAGTACTTACTGATGTCGTTGTGCTGAGACAGTGCACTAGTGTCAACACACATTTGAGCTGTGTCGACTCCACAGTAATTTTGAGCTGTAAATGTGAAGGAAACATTGTGAGATAAAATGTAAGCATGATAAGTATGATTTCAAAGTATTAATGAATCACATTTGGCTATCATCAAAATCAGAGATCCAACAATCTCCCCCTTTTTGATGATGACAACTATGATTCATTAAGTAACTTTGACTTTTTCCACAAATATGACCAATTTCAAAGCAAGTCATAGGCATAATAAGTACATCCACAATTTTTCATAAACATCATCCAAACGTTTTCATTTCTGGCAAACAACCATATCATTCACTTGTGACAAATCAGTCATACAAACATTCAGCAATGCAAGAAATGTGCTTGCAAGAAATGTGCTAGCATTCAAATCAAAAGAAATGTATTTCCCAGGGATGCTTGCAAGAAATGTGCTAGCATTCACACATCAAAAGAAATGTATTTCCCAGAGATGCATGCCTAAAAAGTAATCAACATGAATCCTTCTCCCCCTTTGACATCATCCAAAAAAGATATCAAACAGAAGTGGTAGGGTATGATGAGTCAATCTGAAATCAATTATTCATGGATTTTTATATGATAAAGAAATCATATCCTTCTCAACATTATCCCATTTATTAATTAGTGGGTTGAAAAATATCTGACAAGAATTATCACCAGAAATTCTGAAGAATTAGAGTGATTGCTTAAGTGATATAAACTATTCTATACAGTCAGTGTCAACCTTTTCCACTTTTCTTAACCAAAAGTGATCTGATTGCTTTAGGATTTAGACAACACATATAGAGATTGACACTTTTTAGAAGAATTAATGCAGGGTTAAGTTGTTCATTTTCTTTGACCTTTTTTTTTTGTCACTTTGAAGTAATGAGCAGTCAAATATAGTAAATCTTTTTCACTCAAGTAAACATGTTGTTTACACCCCAGAATCTCTGGTTACTAGAGATTTACTAATTATCCTGCCTCAAGGGGTGAATGAAAACATTTTACATGAAATATACGTTTATCAGACGCCAATATTTCCAGTTACTCAGTTCAACATGATTTTTTTTTATTTACCCCTTAGAACAGAGATAACACAACACTTCATGACATACATGGCACTTCACTGTTTGTGAAGGTGCAGTTTCTCAGTGTTATGCCATTGCTCTGTAAATTTTTTTTTTCTTTAGAATGAACATTGAGATTTTGACACAGCTTTACCCTTTCATCAGTCTTGAAGGAAGTGTTTAAAATCAATACATGATTGAGCAAAAAATCCATGAAAGAAATCAAATTACTTGAGGAATTCAAAGTAAAAAGGATTATTAACAGAAAGAACATGTCATAACACTTAAGAAATCATCCCTTATGTTCTTCAGAAGACTGAATGAACATTTCATGTAGAGATATTCATCAGCACATTGAATTAGCTTTGGTTTAATGAGAGAAAATGGTACTGAAGTCTTTAGCTCCCCCTGAGTTATTGATCTCATCTATTTGTCATCATAAAAGTTATGATTCTGAATTCAATTTTCAGACATTTGCCTTTGTTTCTCAGCAACAAGCTCCCCCTCAATATGTGAATTAACGAGCCATTCAACATTCATATTTGGCAGACAAATTCATCAAGAAAATAAACATGATCAATCACAATACAAAAGAAAGAACAGAATGATCTTACACATTTAGACATGGGTACTAGGCGGAGGATTTCCTCAACACATAATGATAGCTTTCAAACAAGCATAACTTGTTCTTCCCTAATCACCATTTGATATACCTCATATCTTAGCATAACGAATCACAAGTTCTTATCATTTTTTTATTTTTTATTCCAAGTTGCATATTCCAAATTCTCTTCTTAAGGAAGTGAATCTATCTTCAGCCAAAGGTTTTGTGAAAATATCTGCAATTTTTTTTTTCAGTAGGGATGAATTCTAATTCAATGTTTTTATTTGCAACTTCATCTCTTAGAAATGATGTCTGATTTCAATAGGCTTTGTTCTAGAGTGTTGAATTGGTTTTTTGGAAACATTGATTACACTAGTATTGTCACACATGATAGATGAACATCCAATATCAATGTTGTAGTCAAGTAATTGACTTTAATCCACAACACTTGAGTTGCACAACTTCCTACAGCACATATTCTGCTTCTGCAGTAGATAGTGCAACTGAGTGTTGCTTTTTGGATGTCCATGTTATCATGCAATTTCCTAATTGACAATGCCTAGTACTCGTACTCTTCCTGTGAAGTTTACACCCAGCATAATCAGCATCAGAATATGAAATTAGATTAGCATGACATCCAATTGGAAACCATAGACCAAATCACGTTCCACAGAGATATCTAAAAATCCTCTTAACTGCAAGCAAATGACTCTCTTTTTGGACTAGAATGAAAGCTAGCACAAAGACACACACTGAATTGAATATCTGGTCTACTTACAGTAAGATACAAAATAGATTCCATCATATACCTCTGTATTGCTTTGCATCAACCAGTTTACCTTTTTCATCTTTTTTTTCCAATTTGATACTTGTACTCATGAGAGTAGTTGCTGGTTTAGCTTGTTGAAAGTGATATTTCTTTAGCAACTCTTTGACATATTGGCTTGATTAATAAAGAATCCATCCTGATGTTGTTTGATCTGCAAACCAAGTAAGAATTGTAATTCTCTCATTAGACTCATTTCAAATTCACTGTGCATTAGATTAGAAAATTCTTCACACAGTGAAGGGTAGTGGATCTAAAAATGATATCATCTACATACACTTGAACTACAATGATATGATTATAATTGATCTTGTGAAAGAGTCTGATCCACCTTACCTTTGGAGTAATTCTTACTAACCAAAATTGCTCAATCTATCTTACCATGCTCTCAGCCTATTAAAACCATAAAAACTTTATGCAATTTGTAAACATGGTTAGGTTTATCAAGATCTTCAAACCCAGGAGGTTGAGCAACAAAAACTTCTTCTTTAATATACCATTTAAAAAGGTAGTTTTCACATCCATTTGAAACAATTTGAAGTTTTTGGAACATGCATATGCCAAGAGAATTCTCACTGCTTCTAATCTAGCTACTGGTGCAAAGGATTCCTCAAAATCAATTCCAAATCTTGGTTATATCCTTTAGCAACCAGTCTTGCTTTATTTCTGACAACTTTTCCTTCTTCATTAATTTATTCCTAGACACCCATCTAGTTCCATTATTGAGTTTTCAGGATTTTTAGAAACTAGACTCCAGACTTTATTTCTTTTGAATTGGTTCAGTTCATCATGCATGGCTTCTATCCAAGAATCATCTTTTAGTGCTCTTCTTCAATGTTTTTGGGTTCTATTTGAGAAATAAAAGCCATATGATCTTGTTTAGTGATATTTTAAAATGAGATCTTGTAGGACTCTGTCATGAACATTTCCAACAACATTCTCAAGTGGATGGTCTTTAGAGTATTTGAAGTTACCTCTTGTTGCTGTGCTTACCTACTCTGGTGTCGACTCAGTGTCCTGTGGTGTCGACACACTTTCAGTTCAACAGCTTCTTCATTTTCCACAATTTGATCTTTTCTCTCATAAAAATGTTAGCATTTCTTCTTGATTCCTGAACAAATTAAGGTCAGTAGATTTTTCAATATTCTCATCAAAAATGACATGAGGAGTTTCCTCTACATTTTTTTGATTCATTGTTAAACACTCTATGACCTTGAATTTTCAGAGTATCTAAGAAGATGCCTACTTCACTTTTTTTTTCAAATTTATCAAGATCATTTTTGTCATTATTGTGAATGAAAACTTTACATCCAAAGATTCTAAAATATGCAATGTGGGTTTCTTACCTTTCAGAAGTTCATATGAAGTTTTCTAAGACTGGTCTTACCATTACCCTGTTGAGGATATAGCATGATGTATTGACAGCTTCTGCCCAGAATTTTCTTGGAAGTTTACTTTCATCAACAAGGTTCTTGCCATTTCACTAGAGTCCTATTCTTCCTTTCTACAATTCCATTCTGTTCAGAGTCCTTGGAGAAGCAAACTTATGCTCCATTCCTTTATTCCTTCAAAAATCAAAAATGAATATTATCAAATTCTCCACCATGATCAGTAAGGATAGAATGGATTTTATTTATTTTTGCATTTTCAATTTTATCAACAAATTCTTTGAAGTTTTCTAATGTGTCACTCTTTGTGAGATAGAAAGTACACCCATGTGAATTTAGAAAAATCATCCACAATCACAATCCAATCTATTCCATTAAGACTGAGTGTCCTAGTTGGACCAAATAAGTCCATATGCAACAATTCAAAGGGTTTGGAGGTATTAAGGGTGCATTGATTTGAAAGATTTCTTGGTTTGTTTGCCTTGGGCACATGAAGCACATATAATTGCATTTTTCTTTTTCTTCATTTTTGGCAAACCATTCACAGAGAATTTCTTAACACTTATTCAGAATATTTTCACTAGCATGACCTAACCTTCTATGCCACAGTTGAAATAGATCATGTTGATTGGCAACAAGACACAAATTTTCATGTTGATGACTATTCAAATCAACCAAGGAAACATTATTTATTCTTTGGCCAATAAATTTTTTTTTTCCATTATCTTTTTCAACAATTTCACACGATTCAGATTGAAAATTACCTTAAGAACTTTGTCACATAGTTGACTTATGCTCAAGAGATTATGATCAAGACCTTCACAAGTAAAACATTCTCAATGGAGCTTGAAGGAGTCTTACCAATTTTTTTTCTGCCCCAATGATTTTACCTGTGTTTTTACCTCCAAAATTACTTGTCCACCATCTTTTCAATCATGTAGAAAATTTCTTCTATCTCCAGTCATATGTCTTGAACAGCCACTATCAGATACCACTTATCCTTCTTGTGGGCTGTAAGACATTCCTATAAATAGATTTAGAAAAACAATTTTCGTACTCAAATTGCTTTGGGTCCCATCAGTTGTTTCAGCTCAACAGCAAGATGTTTCGGAATCCAGATTTGTTTTATTTTCTTCAAATTTATTCTTGATCTGCATTTTTCATCAGTATGATCAGATTTCTTGCATATTGTGCACATCATGACTCTTTGTGGTGTGAAAATATTATTCCTTTTGGTATGAAATTATATCCACTGAGAAACTGTTATTGTTCTTTGGATACAAATTTGATCTATCATTTGATTTCCATTTTTGTTGATTTTTGCTTTGAACTCTTTCTTGTCTTACTTGGTTTTGTTTTTGGATTTTAGATTTGTTTGTGGTTTTTCTTTGATGTTCTTTTCAATTTGCTACAAGAGGTACTACCTTGAACAAATGAAGTTATCAAAGGTTTGTCCCTTTTTTTTTTTGTTTTCAGGCTGATAACCTAGACCACGTTTGATGTTGTTCTTTTGAATTCCTAAGATAGCATCTAGTTTTGCTTGCCTTTGACATTTTACAAGGTCTCTTTTTTGTCATCCAGTTCTTCTTTAATAGTTTTTTAGTTCCTCTTGTATCACCTCTCTTTCATTTATGAGTTTTTCATTTTCATTCATCAAGATCTTTTTTTCTTTTTCAATTGATTGACATCTCTCTTGATTTCATCAATTTATTTATCCACACATTCTTTCTCCTTTTTTAGATTATTGATTTCATCAGTCAACACTTTTAATTGCTCAGATTCTTAAGGACTTTGTGTTGGGTTTATATTCTGGAAACTAAGTGAATTCACATTCTAAATGATAAATGATAATCAAACATGTTTTTTTAATGATGAATGAGTTGAATTGAGGTTTCATACATGTCAATTAACATGATACAATATTTGGTTATCTATGTCTTCATTATACCTAACTATACATGTTTTATCATGTAGGTACAGTGCATATAACCAAGCCTTCTCAAATCATGAGAAAATGATCACAAGTACAGTGTATACATGTACCTGTCGACAGACCCAAAGGCATATGTCGACGATGCCACACAGTTGTGATCAGACAGAAAAGTACTGAGAGCACCTGTCGACAGATTCTTGGAGACCTGTCGACAGATGTCACAGACAGAAATGCCAGAGTTCTGTGTTTTGGCAAAACTGACTCTGCCTGTCGACAGATAGGTGTCTCCTGTCGACAGATGCCACAGGCTAGAGCGACCTGAACTCTGTCTATTGCAATCTCTTTGCAATCTGTCGACAGATACTCAATACCTGTCGACAGACGCAGAGGATCTTCAAATACAGAAACCTTTCTTCATATCCAAGATTGTGTTTTTCAGTCCCACGACTCTCCACATGAAAACACAACTATATAAGCATCCTTTGAAGAGAATCTCGTACAGAAGCAGCCACAACCAAAAACCCTAAAGCCAAGTCCAAGAGAAAAGTTGCTGCTGCTCTGCTTCAAGTCTGCAGTGCAGAGACCGAAAGATCTGTTGATCCTGCAGTACTGAAGATAGTCGTCGTGGATTCAACATTCTCCATCAATCCAAAGAAGTCAAGTCGAAGCTTGAACTCCATCCAGACGTTCTCAGAAGAGTTCCACATCAGGATTTACTCCTATACTCTGAACTCTTCCTGTTCATAATTCTTATCAACCGTGTGTGTGCTTGTGTGATTCAAGCGTCTCTTGTGCTTGAGATCACGTGTGTGTTTCTGATCGTGGGTACACATCAGAAAACATGTGTGTGTGTGAGTTGTAGTCACCGAACTCGCTCATAAGCAGTTTACTCTGTGTGTGTGTGTGTCGTGGACGTAGGATACACTGTTGTGTACTCCGAACCACGTAAATCTGCGTGTCTCGTGGTTTGATCGTTTCTACGATAGATGTTTGATAGACACGTTGCAATTCACACGCTAGAATAGGTTTCTACATCATATACACATAGTTTAGATCTGATACTGTCTTGTTAATCTGTGCTTTAAGCAAAAGAACGTGATAATAGTTTTTAAGTGACAGTAATATATTCAACCCCCTTCTAGATTACCATATTGGGATTCCGCACCCTTCAATTGGTATCAAAGCTGTGGTTTCTCCTATTATATGCTTTATTCTATTTGATCTTACGATCAGGAGATTCACGGTCAAATGGAATCTACCAAGGATATTTGGCCGAGGGACACTCTGTGACCAAGCCACCCTGCTTTGATGGCACTAACTATTCCTATTGGAAAAACCGCATGCAGGTGTTTCTACGAGCACAAAACTTTGAATTGTGGAAGATAGTCAGAACAGGACCATATGGATTGCCTCAAGACGAAGATACATGGACCAAGGACCAGATTGCCAAGGGACACTCAACTGGAGCGCCCTCAACATGATGCATGCACGGTCCACCCAAGGAGTACTCGAGAGTCTCCACATGCACCTCAGCTAAGGAGATGTGGGACAAGCTCGAGTTGATATATGAAGGTACGTCTGAGATGAGAGAATCCAAGGTAAGCATGCTATCTCAGATAAGAAATGTTTAAGATGAACCTGTTGAGACAATTTCTGACATGTTTGCTAGATTCATGGTACTTATAATGGATTGAAAGGTCTTAAGAAGGAATACCAGAGGTGATTTGGTGAGGAAGATACTCGGTCTCTTCCATCCTCTTGGAACCCAGTCACTGTCATCGAGGATTCCAAGAATCTTTCAACAATGAAAGTGGATGAATTGATTGGATCTCTCATGACTTATGAACTAAATGTAAAAAGAAAGAAATTGAAGAGAATCCAAGGAAAGTCACTTGCCTTGAAGGCTTCCAACAAAGTATCTTCAGATTCCAAAAAGATTGCCAACAGGAAGGGTCTGAGTCTAAAACCTCTACTGATAGTGAGAATGATGAAATGGCCATGCTCACTAGACAGTTTAAGAATTCCTAAAATTCAAGAGAAGAGGTTCAAGAAACTCCAACCTTTCCAAAAAGGCACCAACAGGTTGATTCGTCCAATAAAAATCTGATGTTGTGTGCTATGAGTGCAAGAAGCAAGGACACATGAGAGGAGAGTGCCTCGAGCTCAAGAAAACTGAAAAAGGACAAGTTCGTTTTCAAGAAAGCCAAAGCAATGATGCTACATGGAGTGATGAGACGATGACGAAAAAAGTCAAGCTACCTCAGGAGATGAATATATTCACTGTCTTATGGGCGGAGTGATGACCTCCTCCGAGGTAAACTCTTCCTTTGAATCTTTTTCTACTACCAATGGGAAGAAGCTTACACTGTCCTTTTTGAAAAATTCTGTCAATTCAAATCAGAAAATAAGCACTCAAGAAAGAGTTAATTCCCTTGTTCATGAAACTGATATAATGATGAAATAATCTCTCAATAAGGTAATTGACATGATGAAAATAGATGAACAAACACACAGTGAAGAGATGGATAGCATGAAAATTAAAGCTTCAAGAAGTTTCAAAAAGAGAAAGATGATCTAATGAACTCTCTTGAAACTCTAAACATGAGTATGCTGATCTAAAAGAGAGAATTGGACAAAGCTGAAAAGGAATTGAAAGAAAATCAAAGGATCTATCTAGTTTTTGTCAAGAGCACAGAATCTAGATGCAATCTAGGATCCAATGTGTTTGTTGCTAGGACATGGGATTGGGTTTCAAAATCATAAGCCAAAGGAAATTGGCAAAAATCTGTTGACTGATTTCATTGATCCTACCCAAGTTCTAGCAATCAAAATCCCTCAAAGAAAAGGAAAATCAATCCAAGGCTACAATTTGTTCCAACTAAGCTTAAGGAGTTTGCTACTAACCCCAAACAGGGATGTCCTAAGGAAAAACAGCAAGTTCCTAAAGCTAAGTTCACTAGGCACAAAAGGGTAAGATGCCTATGCCTGCTCCTAAGAATCCAAAGTCCACTGTTTTTCATAAGCCATCATCATGTAAAATCTGTAAAAAGATTGGGCACAATGAAAAACAATGCTGGAACAATCCAATAAAAAGAAACTTAAACAAATTTGGATTCCAAAGCATTTACTGTTTGGCATGAATGATAAAACGGCACCCAAAGTAATTTGGGTACCAAAACCTCTTGTCTAATTCACATGTGCAGAATGCTGCAGCTCACAATCAAAACAAATGGTACCTGGATAGTGCTGCTCGAGGCATATGACGGGCGATAAAGAAAAATTCAGTTTGCTCGTGGAAAAGACGGAGGTCCGTTGTCTTTGAGGGTAACAACAAGGCCAGATCATCGGCTCAGGTAAGGTAGGTAAGTTTGCCTCCAACTCATTAGATAATGTACTATTATTGATGGTCTTCATCACAATCTCTTAGCATAAGTCAATTGTGTGATAAGGGCCATAAAATTGTTTTTTGAATCAATTCATGTCACATCCTTGATAAGAAACAGAAGTCTCAAATTTTCTGGGAAAAGAATGAATAACGTCTACATAGGTTGATTTAGATGATCCAGAAAATAATGATTTATGTCTTGTAGCAAATAAACATGGGCTTACATTGTGGCATCGTAGGCTTGGACATGCGAGTTACAATGTTTTGCACAATAATGAGGCTCAAACTTGTAAGTGGACTTCCTGAAATCCCCATCAAGAAAAAAAATTTCTGTGATGTATGTGCCAGGGAAAACACCCGAAAATCCTTCAAATCAAAGCACCGGTAAGTACTTTCCAAAGCTTATGAACTGTTACATGGACCTTTTTGGACCTACTAGAACACCTGAGTCTCAATGGCAAAAGGTATGGCTTTGTCATTGTAGATGACTTTTCTAGGTTCACTTGGGTGAAATTTTTGGCTCATAAGAATGATGCACTTTAATGTTTTTGAAGAATTCTTCAATAAATTGAGCATGGAACTGTCCACAAGATATGCTCCATCTGCACTGACACGGGGGGAGAATTTGACAACAACTCCTTCACTGATTTCTGTAGGAACCAAGGAATAGAACACTTGTTCTCCTCCCCAAGAACGCTAGAACAAAATGGGGTTGTGGAGAGGAAAAATAGAACCTTGTGGAGATGGCTCGTACGCTTCTGGTTGCAAATCAACTTGCCAGAACCTTTTGGGCAGAAGCAGTAAACACGTCATGCTACATTCTTAATCGAGCCATGTGTAAGACCGGTATTCAAGAAACTCCCTATGAGCTTCTGAAGGTAAGAAACCATCCCTTGGATACTTCAGAGTTTTTGGGTCAAAGGTGTTCATACATAACATGATAAAACTGATTTGGACAAATTTGAGGCCAAAAGCGACAAAGTATTTTTCTTGGATACTCGAACACTCTAGAGCTTATAGAGTGTTTAATCTTAAAACCAAAAAGTGGAAGAAACTCCACATGTTGTATTTGATGAATCTCAACCCAAATCTAACAGTCCTAATCCTTACAGGTTTCAAGATGACACTGAAGATACAACACATGAAGACTTCAAAGAAAACCAAATACAATCTCTAAGTCATTTCCAAAATAAACAGTGGCTATCTAC
>JACBKR010001425.1:0-51345 GCA_014218235.1 Colocasia esculenta | reverse complement strand
ACTAACTAGCAACAGTACCGAAGTACAACACGGTCGGAAACTCGGTACAAATGCCGTCGTGACCACCACATAGCTAGCAACACAGACAGGGGAAAACCCGCTTGGACAAGAAACACTAGCTACGAAAGCACTACCACTAGTCAACGATATCAGGTGCTCACTAACGTCTTATCCTCGACCAAGGTCCAAACCCCCGCGTCTCGTCAAAGTGAGGCAGGACACGAAGTCAACACAGCAACCGCGCGTAGTTTGGCCAGACTACGGTCCCATGCTTGGCCTCTCTAGGCTGTTTCGAGGCCGCAAAGAGCGAGGCAGTGAGAAAAAGGACTGGCTGGCCTGCACCGGGTAGAACTCCGGCCGTCTTCAGCGTACCATGCTAACAAGAGAGCTCTGCAAATGACTCGACGCCGCTGTCCTAACCACTGTTTTCACCTCAACTCCAGAGTCCATGACTCGAGTATGCTCGTCGCCTCAAACGCTCCATCTAAGGCGCGCGAGGACGGGGGTCCCAGGCAACAGTAACAACCTCTCTCACGGGACAAGCCCTCAGGTGCCGAGCATCGGGCGAACGACTAGTGTGGGACCATACTAGGGAACTAGCACTGGTGCCATAGGTACAGTAAGAAGTGGAAACGGAGAAGACTCCACAAAAACACAGAACTTTGCAAGACCTTACCTGTCTCTACTGTAGTCGCGATGCATCGAGCCATCGTGACCATGTCGCGATGCCCTACCCTGTTGCGACACTGTCGCGGGGCCCAAGCCGTCGCGACATGGACCGTCATGACACTGTCGCGATGCACAAGAGCATCACGATGATGTCACGATGGCCATGCCGGTCGCGAATCATCGCGACTCTATAGCGGTCGCGTCTTCAGCCGAGGGGGGTTCGGTGTAGTCCTCCCAGAGACCCAAAATCTGATTACAACAACACCACAGGGGGAGGGGAGCATGCTCAATATGTAGGAAGCCATTAAACCATGCCAAACCACCCTCAAAACCCCACAAACATGGATTTACATAAATCTACACTCGATGAGAATCTCACTCAACCACGAGCATGGTTCTCACACTCCACACACCCAAACATGGGGAAAGCATGATCTCAAAAGGGAGGGGAGCATGTTAGGGCGAGAGGAGAACAAGGGTCCCTACCTCTACAAGTAGAGCCGATCCGGTTGGGGCCTTCACATCGGAATGCCCACATCCTCCTCGCTCCAACACCATGAGCACGTCCCCTGCATGAACGGGGAGACACCACCTCAACACGAGCACCACGAGCACCAAGAATCGTCGAAGAATCGCAAGGGAGCTCAAGAGAGGGAGAAGAAGGAAGGAAGAAGGAAGAAGATGAGAGAGGGAAATGGGGCAAGCCTCAATTTTAAACCGACGGCACCCAAGAAGTGACGGGTCGACCTGACATGACAACAAATTGTCGTAACGCCCCTAGGCGTCACGACATGTTGTGACAGCCACCCCCGGCTGACCCCAAAAGGTGGTCAAACCTCGAAGACTGGGAAACCAGAACGCGATGGCCGGACATGTCACATCAACATGTAAGCACCTGACACCTGACAAAGCCGTTCTGACAGAAAGGATAGCAGTCACATCGGTTAGAAAGCAGTCGCGACGCCTCCAGACGTCGCGACAAGAACGCGACACCACCCCTATCGCGACCATGTCACGACGGCCAGGCGACCATGTCGTGACCAGGGTGCCTGTCGCAACCCTGAGGATAGGGCCAAGGGCCCAGGAGGGCGGGTCTTACATCCCACCCACCTTAAGAATTTTGTCCTCAAAATAAAATAAACTCAGTCTCAAATTGGAAAGCAGTAAGGAAAGATAACATACCAATGAATCAAACAGATACAGAAATGCTCTCGCATCTCATCCTCATGCTCCCAGGTGGCCTCGCCACCAATGCGGTTCTCCCAGATGACCTTGACTAGCAGAATCTGCCTCCGGTGCAACTGCTGCACTCTGCAGTCCACAATCTGAACGGGTACTTTGGCACTGACAAGTCTGGTGCTACCTTAAGCTTCGAGTAGTCCAACATGTGCGACGGATCTGCAGCGTACCTCCTGAGCTGCGACACGTGGAAAACACTGTGCACGCCTGGCAACTCTGTCAGAAGACTCAACTGTAAGCCACCTCGCCGATCCTCTCTGTGATGGGAAAGGCCCAATGTACCTCGGACTGAGCTTTCCCTTCCTGCAAATGTCATAACACCCTTGGTCGGCGAAACCCGCAAGAACACAAGGTCACCCACGCTGAACTGCAACGGCTCCTACGGACATCTACATAGCTCTTCTGCCTACTCTGCGCTGCCTGAAGCCTCTTGCCTGACCAACCTGACTGTGTCTGCACACTGCTGCACCGACTCTGGTCCCAAAAAGCTGCCTCTCCCGACCTCGAACTAGTGAAGTGGTGTCCTGCATAGGCGACCATACAAAGCGTCGTATGGCGCCATTCCGATGCTCGAGTGATAACTGTTATTGTACGCGAATTCTACCATTGGAGGTGCGACTCCCAGGTGCCACTCCAGTCCAAACAGCACGCTCTCAGCATATCCTCCAAAGTCTGAATAGTCCTCTCTGACTGCCCATCTGACTACGGGTGATATGCCGAACTCAGCCTCAACTCTGTACCAGAGCTCTCTGCAAACTGCACCAAAACCCTAATGTGAACCTCGGATCTCTGTCAGAGACGATCGAAAATTGGGGTTCCGTGCAACGGAACAACATCAGTCCACATACAGCCTGGCTAACCTATCCACTGAACAAGACATCCTGACTGGAAGAAAATGCGTTGACTTGGTCAACTGATCCACAATCACCCAAATGCCATCATGCCTCTGCGGAGTACGAGGCAAACCAACCACGATGTCCATGGTGATGTCGTCCCACTTCCACTCGGGAATGGGCAACGACTGCATCTCACCCCAGGACGTTGATGCTCAGCCTTCACCTGCTGACAGGTAAGGCACGAGCAACAAACTCTGCCACGCCCCTGTTCATCCCTGGCCACCAGAAGAACCTCCTCAGGTTATGATACATCTTGGTGGAACCAAGATGAACGGCATATCTCGAACAGTGTGCCTCTGACAACAGCGCCTGGCGCCCATCACTGGGGACGTACAATCTGCCTCTGAATCTGACATCACTGTCCTCATCCAACTCAACATCTGGCATCTGCAAAATATCTGCCAACTCTGAGTCTGCCGTTGTGCCTGCAACACCTGACGGTGCACTGACGGACGAACTGACAAGCTAGTCATCACTGCACGGTCTCTCACCTCGAAGGGTAGAAAACTCCCTAGGATAGATCCTCAAATATCCTCCACTCTTGACCATCAACGAACTCAAGCGAACATGCTTGCTCAAAGCATCTGCTATGAAGTTAGCCCTTCCTGGGTGATAGGAGAGGGTAAGGTCGTAATCCTTCAAATATTCAATCCATCTGCGCTGCCTCAAGTTCAGATCCCTCTGAGTGAAAATGTACTGCAAACTATGATGGTCGGTGAAGATCTCGAATGCCTCTCCGTACAAATAGTGCTCCACAACTTCAGATTGACCACCACTACTGCCAACTCTAAGTCGTGGGGAGGGTAGTTCTCCTCATGCTTCTTGAGCTGCCGAGAAGCATAGGCTGATGAACAGTCTATCCCCATGTAATTTAATTTATCTCATTTCTATTTGGTGATTAACAAAACCATGTTATGTTGGTAATTATCAAACCCTTGGTAAGGTCACTAACCTATTTTCTATAAGTTTGAGCATAGGAAATATAATAAGGAAAATCAAGCCAAATTGGTAAGTATTATTCTTACTGAAGCAACATTAAGATCAAGTATGATATTCTCTAAGTACACATCGGTTTCTTTTATAAATTATGACGACTACAGTAGAACTGTAACGATTTCCTCATAACGGTTTCATAAGTGCCTTATCAATTTCTTCATAGAATGAAGCATCATTTGAATTCAAAAGAAATTGTTCTCATAACGACTTGCTCTCGTAACGATTCCTTTAGTCATCGTAACGATTGCTTCGTAACGATTCCTTTAGTCATCGTAACGACTTGCTTTCGTAACATTCCTTTAGTCATCGTAATGACTGCTCTCGTAACAATTCCTTTAGTCATCGTAACGACTTGCCCTCGTAACGATTCTTTAGTCATCGTAATGACTTGCTCTCGTAACGATTCCTTTAGTCATCGTGACGATTTGCTATCGTAACGATTCCTTTAGTCATCAACGACTGCTTCGTAACAATTCCTTTAGTCATCGTAACGACTTGCTTTCATAACGATTCCTTTAGTCATCATAACGACTTGCTCTCGTAACGATTTCTTTAGTCATCATAACGATTTGCTTATCGCAACGATTTCTTCAGACGTCGCAATGATTTGCTATCGTAATGATTCCTTTAGTTATCACAACGATTTGCTATCGTAACGATTCCTTTAGTTATCGTAACGATTGCTTATCGCAACGGTTTTCTTAGACGTCGTAACGATTTGCTTTGAGTATCGACTGCTTAAGTAATCACATCGATTTCTTGGTCTCATAACGATTTGCTTTGAGCATCGACTGCTTAAGTAATCACATCGATTTCTTTGGTTCTCATAACGATTTGCTTTACGCATCAACTTCTTAAGTAATCATAATGATTTCCTTAATGATCACAACGATTCTTTCATATCTCACAACGATTTACTGTTTGGTTGCATAACGATTTCATAAGTCATAAATGCATCGATTTCATATCAATCAACTTGACATATGACTTATCTTTTCAACGGGTTGAATAGTCAAAGTCTTCGCACATATTCTTCTGGCTGTGCATTTAATGAAGACTGAACGCATCTCTGCATGCATGCAGACGATATCGTCCATTATCGTGTCTATTCTTTATGCATCTTTTAGAACAGCAGAATAGCATTACTATTTTGATGAATATTCACACCAACGTTGACTGACAACAAGAGACAGCCTAGCTGTCTACTATTTTAGCATTTAATGTATGCAGGTCTCTGACAACATTCGTCATACAACGACCTTGTAGAAGCCCAAGGACACTTCAGAAGATCCTATCTCTTTGCGCGCACAAATGGATAAAGGACTGTTGACTGGAAGCTTCCAAGTGCCACTCAGTCTAACGTCCACCAAAAGCTAGAGGCAACGGATACTTTAACGTTTAGATTTCAAATTGAAGCTATATATTAAAGAAAGGAGCTCCAAGAAGAACACATAGACAAAGAATGACAGTCATAGAAAACTCTCTGATCATCAAGTCTTCTGTGAGTTTTCAAGAAAGAGTCAAGCCTCATTCCATTAGATTAGCTCTTTGCTCTCTGCATTGCTTGTAGATTTTCGAGAGAGCTTGTTTGGTTCTGAGAGTGAGCCATTGTTTGTAGATCTCATTGCTCTCAGTCCCTTGCTTCAGATCTTGGCTTTTCAAGGCTTGATCTAGGGGCTTAATCTCCTGCTTACTTGTTTCTGTGTGTGTTCCCATCTGTTGAGAAGGAAGACCTAGTGGGGTATCCAGGGTGTTGTTCCTCTTCGGGCTGTGAAGAGAAGACCAGCTGGGCTGGGTGTTGTAGTGTCCATAGGGGGACTGTACCCTAGTTAGTGAAATCCTGAGTTGTTGCTCAGGGACTGGACGTAGGACTCCTGTGGAGAGGACATCCGAACCAGGATACATCATTGTGTTGTGTGATTGTCTTCGTGTGATTGTTGTTTCTCTTTACTAACACTAACAATCTTCAAAGTGTATTCTTTGTGAACATTTTTAGTGAACAGGTATTAGCTGATAAATTTTAAAGACCCATTCACCCCCCTCTGGGCTACCTAACTGGGCAACAAGTGGTATCAGAGAGATCTCTTCGACAAGAAGAAGATCCAACGATCTGAAGAGTAAAGATCCATGGCAGCCCAAGGAAACATCGAAGGTCAGTCTGTCAACCGACCCCCTCTCTTTGATGGTGAAGACTACACTTATGGAAGACCAGAATGGAGTATTTTCTACAAGGATTCGATATCAGATTTGGTCAATTATAGAAGAAGGAGATCTCGTTATCCTGAACTGAAGGCAGAACTGGACAACGATGATAGGAAGAAGATCTCCCTCAACTGTAAAGCTAAGAGCATTCTGTGTTGTGCTCTAGTAAGAAGGAATTCAACAGAGTTTCAGCCTGCAAATTTGTAATGGAGATGTGGGAAAAGCTTAGAATCATGTATAAGGGACAGACAAAGTGAAAGAGACAAGGATTGACATTCTTGTAACACAGTATGAAAGATTTCAGATGCAACCAGGTGAATCCATAACTCAAATGTTCAGTAGATTTACAGACATTACAATGGCTTAGCTGGACTTGGGGGAAGTCATATGAAATTGGAGATATGGTTAGGAAGATTCTCAGATCCCTACCACCCTCATGGACCCCAAAGGTAACAGCCATTGAGGAAGCCAACGACTTGAAAAAGATGTCGTTGGAGAAGCTCATTGGGTCCCTTATGGCCCATGAGATCAACATGGAAAGGTTGAGAGAGTCCTCGAGCATAAAGAAGCACTCAAATGCCCTTAAAGCTGAAGAAGACTCATCAGATGAACTCTCAGATAACAATGAAAGCAGTAAGGACAGTGAAGATGAAGAAGCAATGCTGTCCAGGAGATTACAATGCATCCTAGCAAAGAAGAAGAAGTTCCAATCTGGTAGAAGACACTTCAAGAAACACAAGGAGTTCAAGAAATCAGAAGGAAAAGATCAGAAGAAGACCGAGCCGATATGTTATGAGTGTAAGAAGCCCAGACATATCAAGGCAGAATGTCCAAAGCTCAAGAAAGGTGAATACAAGAAGAAGGACAACTTCAGAAAATTCAGAAAGTACAAAAAGAAAGCAATGGCAGCTGCGTGGGAGAACAGCAGTGACTCTGACAATGAGTCAACCTAGAGCAGTGAGGGAGAAGAAGAAGCCAACTTGGCTTTCATGGCCAATACAGACGAAAAGGTAACCTCTGACTCCTCTTTTTATTCATGCAATGATTCTGATTCAGACAATTTAGAAGAAGCATTTAATGAACTGTATGATAAATATAGAAATGTATCTAAGTTACTAAAAGCTAGTAAGAGAGTATTGCCTATCTAGAAAACACAAACTCAGATTTAAAATCAGAAAATGAACAATTAGAAAAACAAGTATCTGAACTGAAAAGAAGAAATGATCTATTGTGTGAGGATCTAAAGATAAGAATAAATAAATAATCAGATTAGAAAAACATGAGAAATTAGATGAACTAATAATAGAAATCAAAGCCTTAAGTGAAGAAATGACAAACTGTCAAAGACGCTAGAGAAATTTACTAATGGTAAAAATTCCTTAGTATTAAAGGTGCTAGACGATCAGGGAAGAATAAACAAGGAATAGGATACACCCTCCAGACAATGAAGAAACCATTATTTATCCGAAAATATATCCAACCCCTAAATTTGTAACTGAATAAGAGACATCACATAAATCTAAATTTAAATACGCCTCATATGAAAAAGTAACTAGAGTAACATGCTGCAGCCACTGCAATAAATTAGGACACACAAAAATAACATGTCCAACTAAGAACAAGAAATGGGTAATAAAAGGAAAAATCGATGACACTAACCAACAAGGACCCAAAAAGAATTTGGGTACCTAAAACTTAATGTTTCATTACAGGGTAACCTTCGAGCATCCAAATGGTATTTGGATAGTGGGTGCTCAAGGCACATGTCAGGAAATAAAAGATTATTCTCTCATCTAGAAGCTGAAGAAGGAACAGTCACTATGGAGACAATGGGAAAGGGATTGTTATTGGGAGTGGATCTGTTGGAAGCAACAGCAAAACTATTATTGAAGATGTTCTATATGTCAAAGGTCTGAAGCATAACCTATAAGTATCAGCCATCTATGTGACAAGGGACACCAAATCAAATTTCAAGAATCCAAGTGCAGCATTATGAAGATGGAGCAGTTATCTTTGAATCTAACAGAGAAAAGAATCTATATGTGTTGTACCTTGAAGAACTCAAAGATCAAGACGTTTGTTTAGCAGCCAGCAAAGAACAGTCAACCGAGCTATGGCACAGAAGATTGGGCCACTGCAGTTTGGATGGCATGAACAAGCTCAGAAAGAGAAGTCTTGTGGAAGGTCTACAAAGGTCAGCACTAAAATGGATGGTATCTGCAGACCGTGTGCAAAAGGGAAGCACACTAAGAGTTCCTTCAAGTCAAAGACTGTGGTAACCACCTCTAAACCCTTAGAACTCCTTCACATGGATTTGTTGGGCCAATGAGGACCACCAGTCTTGGAGGAAAGAATTTTGGATTTGTGATTGTAGATGAATATTCCAGATTTACATGGGTTTCTTTTTTGGATCATAAAGATGATACATTCGATAGTTTTGTAAGTTTCAGCAGGAAAGTACAGAAAGACAAGAAGTATTGCATTGTTGGAATCAAGTCAGATCATGGAGGAGAGTTTCAGAATGACAAATTTGCAAAATTCTATGATGACTAAGGGATTGAGCATAACTTCTCAACACCAAGGACACCACAGCAGAATGGAGTTGCTGAGAGGAAAAATAGAACCCTGTTGGATATGGCAAGAACAATGCTGTCAGACAGAATATGATTTACCAAGGTATTTCGGGCCGAAGCAGTGAACACAGCAAGCTACATCATTAATAGAGTGATGATTAGGCCTATCTTGAAGAAGTGCATATGAACTGTACAAAGGAAAGAAGCCGAAGATCAGTCATTTCAGGACATTTGGTTGTCCATGTTTCATTCACAACAACGGGAAAAGAGACATTGGTAAGTTGGATGCTAAATCAGATGAAGGCATCTTCCTGGGGTATGCTTCTAAACCTAAAGATTATAGAGTATTTAATAAGCGTACACTATTGATAGAGCAATCTGTGCACATTATCTTTAATGAAACTAACCCTCCTTGAGAAAGGAAGAAGATAGTGACATTGATGATGCAGATTATTTGTCCAAGAAATTAAAGAACACATCAATGAGGATAAGGAAGATCCACCTCTGGAAGATCTGCAACAAACAGACATTGAACATGAAAATCTTTCAAAGGAATGGAGATATAAGAAAGATCACCCACTTGAAAACATCATTGGTGATCAAATGTAGGGGTAAGAACAAGAGGTAATGTAATCCTTGTGATTACCTAGCTTTTGTTTCTCAAATAGAGCCTAGGACAGTCAATGAAGCTCTTACTAATGAATCTTGGATTTTAGCCATGCAAGATGAACTGAATCAGTTCAAGAGAAACCATGTATGGTCACTTGTTCCTAGACCATCAGATCATCCAGTTATTGGCACCAAATGGGTGTTCAGAAATAAATTGGATGAAGCTGGTGTGATCTTAAGAAATAAGGCCAGATTAGTAGCTCAAGGCTATCCCAAGAGGAAGGCATAGATTTCGATGAAACCTATGCACCTGTAGCTAGACTTGAGGCTATTAGAATCTTACTTGCATATGCATCAGCATTAGACTTGAAATTATTTCAAATGGATGTCAAATCTGTATTTTTAAATGGCTTTATTAAAGAGGAAGTTTATGTGGAACAACCTCCGGGTTTTGATGACACAGAATTTCCTAATCATGTCTTTAGATTACATAAAGCTTTATATGGTTTGAAACAAGCACCTAGGGCCTGGTATGAAAGGCTTAGCTCATTTTTACTAAACCATGGTTTCACTAGAGGTCAAGTAGTAGTACATTGTTCATCAAATATAAAGTTAAACACATATTACTTGTGCAAATTTATGTAGATGATATAATTTTTGGATCTACTGATGAATCTCTTTGCAAGTATTTTGAAACGTTAATGCAGGGAGAATTCGAAATGAGCATGATGGGGGAGCTCAACTATTTCTTTGGACTACAAATTAAGCAAGGAAAAGATGGCATCCACTTTGTCAAGCCAAATACACCAAGGAGCTCTTAAAGAAGTTTGGATTCGAAAATGCCAAGCCACTGTCAACACCTATGAGTACATCAACAAGGATGGACAGTGACGAGGATGGTAAGAAAGTAGATCAAAAGATCTACAGAGGTATGATAGGTTCTTGTCACGTCCCGAGAATTACACAGCAGATATTAATAATAATTCAGAAATAATCGAGACGATAACCTGAGACGTGAACAGCCGGCAAATAAGCCTCTAGCTAGCACGCATTAAATGTATAACAACATACATCATCATAGGGCCCAAATATTGAACTAAACTAATCTTTTATTCAAATCTCAACTCATTGTATTCCAAATGGAAACTATTACAGGACTAAGACTCAATAAAAAGGGAAATTACATTTATTCCTCACTTCCTACTACATGAGTCTAACACTCAAATCCAACTACTATAACTAGACTCATAGTTGGAACACTCTTCACTCGGACGCATTCCCATCCTCGACTTGCTCTTCCTCTTGAACTTCATAGTCACCTAGATTGGGTAAAAGTAGGGGATGAGCAAACTAGCCAGTAGGATTTATATCTCAATGTGCGGGCAATGATATAAGTGATTAGAAATTTAGAACTAGGTAAGTACGATGAATGTCATGATATGCATGTACGAATAAAACGTCGTTAAAACATGATACATGAAACAAGCTAGATAGAGTGATCATGATAGAACAAGATTTTAGGACAAGATGACAAGATAGAACTAAAAATATCACTTTGTACAAGCACGCAAGATTTCACTTGATGTCAATAGTTTCAAGAACGCAAGATATCACTAGTTGCATTAAATGCAGGATGGCCATATCACGCAAGCAAGCAAGCAAGAATGTATGAGCACGATCAAGTAACCACTTCAGGCAGGGTGTATGTGGTTATTGTATCTATCATTCAACAAGCAAAGCAAGACTCCAGCGCAGAAGATGCAAACACCAAGTAATCATTATACCCCCATGGTTAACAGTATATTATGACTCTCCGTCATTGGGGAAAGAATGGAGCCTTGGACAACTCAACCGTGCCCGGTCAGCATCTCATGTAAAATTTTGTTGGATCGAAATGGCAAACAAACAGTCCTAGAGGGGGGTGAATAGGACTTTTTATCTTTAAAAATTTCTTCTGAAAAAACACAACACTAAATGGATATGTTAGTGCTTAGTGTGATGTGTGTGATTCAAGTGTAAGCTAGGCGGAAACAATCACACAAAGAAATGCACAAGGATTTATCCTGGTTCGGCCCTTCCCACATGGAAGTCCTACATCCAGTCCTCAAGTCAACCACTTGAGATTTCCACTAACTGCCAACAAATTGGCCTTCTCTCACCCTTGAGAGGAATTACAAACCCACTTGCTCCCAAGCAAGTCTTCCCTAAACAGGGGTACAAAGACTGCCTTTCACAAGGCCTCCCTTCACAGGAGGGGCAATGCAGAACTACCTTCTGCAGAGATTACATAGGAAGAAGAATTAAAACACTTGTGTGCTTGCCTCAAATCTGAGCACAACACACACTGACTTCAGTAGGATTAAAAGATCAAAAATGAAACTAAATCCTATCTGAAGCAACAAGGGTGGACTTGAAGAAAATATGACAATTTCAATTTCCACCCAACACAGAACTTCAGAAGAAAATTTCTGAAGTGGAGCTCTCCGACTGTTGCTAGCAGAAGGCTTGAGAGAGAGCTTTGAATGATTCGAATGAAGCTTTTCAGGAGAATTGGCTTGTATGCACTTCTGTGTATCGGGTATGTGTCTCTGTAGTCTCTCTATTGAGCTTCTTTTATAATCTTCAAAATATAGCCGTTTGAAGAAGATAGCCGTTGGAGCTTGGTGAATGTTTGCAATTTAGCCGTTTGAGGAGAGTTTCTGGGATCCTTTGGATCTTGAAGACTTTGTCCAGGAGATCTTGAAACTTGCATCTTCCCAAGGTCTTCAGAAGAGGAGCAGTTGCCCACAGCTAGAAGATAAGCTCTTGTAGAGCTGGTCTGAGAGAAAGACATGCTAAACATATGCTCCAATTAATACCTGTTACAAGGACAAGACAAAGAGAAACGTATCTCCATACCTTTGTGGTAGGTGGGTCAGTTTTAGTACAAAAGAAAGTATGGAACCTAGTATCCCTCAAACCTTTCAGAAAAGAAAAGCAGACAGACAGATTATGCTGAAAAGGTGAAGCATGGGTCTGTCAGTGGTAGGTGAGACAGTCAGATGCCATGCGCCTGAGATATTCATAAATGCTTGTGTCTTATGAGTCTAATAAACTGAAGCAAGGACATCAAGACTTATAGAGCTCAGAAAAGAAGCACAAAAAAAGTTTTGCACAGGATGAATATTTTAAATACAATATGTCATGTCCTGTCAGAGGAATATAATAATATTCTGAGGTTTCAGTAAGATACAACAAAGTCTTACAAAGAAGTTATGTCTAGGATATTTAGAATCAAAATAGTTTGATAGACTTTTATTTCAAGACAGAACTGACAGTGAGGTAAAAAGTACAAGCACAAAACTGACAGTGAAGTCGAATGCATAAGAACAGATAATTCGATTGAAGAAATAGGAATGATTCGACTTCAGTAGAGAAAAGATCAAGTGATTCGACTTCTGAGAAGACAAGGTAATTCGACTACAGTAGTCGAATACTATGTATCGATTTATAAGGTATTCGGCTGTGATAGTCGAGGATACCAGTCGAATCAAGTGTAAGAAAACATTCGGCTATATGAGGTGAAGGTAGCAGTCGAATGGTGCTAAGGATTTATGAAGCATTCGATTATACCAGTTGGAGTTATCAGTCGAATACAGAGTAAGGAAACATTCGGCTGTATGAGTCGAATGTTATGCAAAGTTGTGGACTTAGAAAATTTTCAAGACTTTGTCTGAGTTTCTGAAGGAGTCGATTTTGCAGTCAAAGGCATCAGTCGAATTCAGTAGGCTATAGAAGTAGTCTGTGGCCTTAGAAATTTTTGAGTGTTCATGAATTTTATCTGTATAGAATTTTGTGGTGTATCTACTTTGAAAAAACATATATTTAAAGATTTGTCATAGCAAAAACATTGTTTATAAATATTAAGAAAATCTCTAAATTTCTTAGGGGTAGTTGCTCAACAATTCTCCCCTTTTTGTTAATGACAAAAATCTTTAAATAGGTTAGTAATAAACTTCTTCTAACCTTTTCTCCAATAAGCTTTTGCTATGCCTTTCTCCCCCTTTGTGGCATTAACATAAAGGATAGCAAAACACAAGATAATGCAAAGGCAGGAAGAGATATATTTCATCATAATAAAAAAATACAAAGTTCAGGACCTAACTGAACGGGGTAGATACAGGGATTGAGGGATCATAGCTAAAAATGGTTGGATGAGCTCCCAGAGCTTCATCTCTTTGGAAAAGAATTGTCAAACAAGCTAGAATCAACATTGTAAGTTGGATTGGTGGAGGGTAATTTCTTAACGGATTTGACGTGGCGCCTTCGGTACCATCCAACTTTTATAATATCTGTCACTGTCTATTCTTAGCTTGAGGGGAAGAAACTCTTTAGTTGCAGCTAGATGAAGAAACTCATGGAGAGTGATATTCTAGTAAAGACCATTGACACAGCTGCATCTTTGGCTTGATAGTAAATAAGATATCTCTGTGCCCATCTATGACCTATGTGCTTTTTCAAATCCATGAGACTCTTAGAGTGAAATTCATCAGGGGAGAGTTTCATCTTCTGACACTGAGAGTTGTAGGAGGGATAAGCTGCGGCATTGCTCAGGAGAGAATCTCTCAGATTCAGCAAAGCTCAACTGAATGTCAAGAAGGTGATGAGAGTTCTTGGACAGTTGAAGAAATATAAACCTTTGGAAGCTCAACTTGGACTTGTACTTGATTCTGAATCTAGTGGCAATTCTGATGAATCTATTGAATATAGCTTCAGCAAAGGTTCCTCTGTAGAGACTGGCCTATGAGGGGAGGATGGAGTCCGGAGGGCAATGCCACTGTCATAGAAGGGACAATTTCCTTTTGACCTCTTAACAGATTTTCATATTGCCCCTTGGATACATCAGGCAAACCAATTTGAATCTTTCAAAATTGAAAGTCCTCATTTCTGTATACTTGGCCTGAGATGCCTTGAGATGGGTTGCAAAGAGTGCATGGAACCTTAGAGAAAGATGGTGCTCAACAGTCAAGAAATGGTTCCTGGATTGGGTTTCTTGAAATTTGGTTGCCTCTGCTGGATAGAGATCAACAAATTCTTTGGGTGTGAGGCAGTAACTCTTCTGAGAAATAAGCTGAAGATCTAGAATGGAAAGTTGTGAGGTTTTCAGCAAAACAGGAAGCCAATGTTCAAAAGTGAACCCTGGCATCCCATGGACTTCAAGAAATGCTCTAATGGAAAGATATTCTCTGAACAGGTTCATGTTTTGTTCAGAGTGATAAACAAAAGCATACCAAAATGGTGGAAGTAATAAGGAGGGTTTGTCTCCTAATTTAGGTCCACTAGAAGCTGAAAGCTGGATACTAGGAAGTATCTCAACTAGATGAAGGAGGGTTTTCTTGGAGTCAGTTTTGGAAGCAGTGGGAAGAGAAGAAAAGTAGTGTGGGGGTTGAGTGGAGAGATTTAGAGTGATCTCCTTAAGAGGTTTGGCTTGATGTTTCATAGGATAGATAGAGAACATGACATTGTGATAAAATGGATCTATGGGAGTAGCTGCAGGAGGAGGATCCGGAGAAGTGGAGTGTGAAGGTTGTGTAGGAGTTGATGTTGAGGGTGCAGAGGTTTGAGGTGCAACTGGAGGGGCTCAAGATAAGGGTTAACAGGTGGAGCAGGTGGAGGATTAGGCCTGGAAGGAGGAAGAGGGAAGACAGGGTTACCCTTTTGACTAGTCTTCTCCTTACTTTCCTTTTGAAGGTTTGGAGGTTCTGAGAGGACTCAAGGGTTCTTTTGGCCTTGGATTTCTGACCTTCATGCTTGGATCCTTCAACAACTGCTGCCACTTCTTCTGGCTGCTTCTCAAGTACTGGCTCTTGCTTCTGCACATCTTGAGACTGATAAGCTACTACTGCTAACTGGGCTTCTTGGTCTGGAACTTGCTGCTGCTTAGCAGGCTGCTCATCTTTCTGCTGGGATTCATCCATCAAAGGTTCCTGCTCAGCCTGACTTTCAGATTCTTTTTCAATTTCAACTGGTTGCTCATAACTGGATCTTCAGGTGCAGGCACTTGAGGATCTACTTGTTGTTCTTGTTCTTGAGCAGGAATTTCTTCTCTTGCTACTATGAGGAAGTATGCCCTGATGGCCTAGAAGTGCCCTGTTGGCACACTAACTGAAGCAATAGGTGTAACGACCCTCTTATACCGGTACGGTTACCAACCCACATCGGTATAATGAACGCCGCTACAGTGGGACATTTACCCAACAATTGTACAATTAGGCTGAAACATACACAAATATATATATATATATATATATATATCTATATATATATATATATATATATAACACATGACAGCGGAAAGAAAATGATTCGAAAGTAACTCTTATTCCATCATCCACATTCTATTCACAGTCATATAGAGGGAAAAGAGAACTAAACATTTCATAGCTAAGAAATAAATTAAATACAATGTCCACATAAGACTACACAGAGTCTTTTATTACATACTTATGAAAAGAAAGTACAATGCTGAATTTAAACGAGGTCTCCTACTCCCGCTCCGAGTCGCTCCTAACGATCTCCTCGGAAGAAGTAGAAGAAACGTGCACCTGTACGCCGAAGCAAAGATGAGTTCAAAAGAACTCAACAAGTAACTCTAATCACACTAAACTTACATGCATCACCTAACATTCACATTCTCATACCACAATCACATATAAGCATGGATTTAGCAATTTATGCAAATGGAACCTAAACATGATTTCTACAATGTTACACATGGAAATTGTTTAGTACAAAGTGTTCAATAACTCAAAGCCTATCACATGCTCTCTACACATTTATCAATAGGTTACTAAGTTTCATTTAACTACATTTATATATTCACATGTTAACATTTGTCATCATAAACATAGAGTTTGTACACATAAAGAAAGAGACAATTTTTGCATGGATTCTATAATCATATTCACATGAATAACACATTTATACACATGAAAAGCTTGCTGTTTTGCTATGTACATAACATATTCATTTAAGAAGTTATCATTTCACATGCTATCACGAGAGTTCATATTAACATATAATCATTTACACAATTTCACAATTTTCACATGCATATTCACTTAAACACAATTTCACATTATTTAAATGCCATGACACATAGTCCAAACCACCATTTGAAGGACACACACTAATCACAACACATATCTATCACCTGAGCATTTCAGTGATAAATCTTAGTTACTGCGCAGAACGGGAGAAGTACTCTCCACCCTAAGCAGCGATACTTGTTCGCCTCCAAGATTTAAACCAATGCTCATGGGACATCACACATTTGAACTTTCCATGGGGACTTTACCACAGTACAGTTCCACAGCCCTCTAAGGTAGCAGTGTCACCCATTGGCATAATTACACATTTTCCATTTAAACACACACAATTTCACACCATTTTAACCCGTTATCCTTATTTTCACATTCATGCACATGGGTCAGGTTCCCTATCATGGTACTACTATTAATAGAACTAAATCAGTTAAAACTACTAATTGATTCATATCATGCTGTATTAATCATTTTAATTACACTAAACTATACCCTTTCATGATGAAAATTGTAATCAGTACCTACTGTTATACAATGAACATGAAAATTTACCACAAGTCGTTTACTTTCAGATCACATATACAAAGTTTCAAATTTTTCTGAAATATCCACTATTTACTAAAATTCAAACAGTGATATTACTCAGGTTAAATAAGCCCAATTTACATAGTTGTTATCATTCAAACCTATAGTTCATGCTACACGTGCATACTGACAATACTGAACATATGCTAATTTTCAAGAATTTATCTACTTTCATACCATTTAATGGAATTTCTATACTAAAGGCATCTCCTTATTTTACCATTCAGAAATATAATAATTTACAAAATATCATAAATTCCAATTTTTTACAGCGTGAACTGAAATCCTTAACTGATATACAGAAATTTCATGACTATTAAATTCCACACATATTTGCATAATCGAGATTTTACAAGATTAAAACCTGTCAACTAGACATTTCTGATATTCTAATAATGTGGGAAATCCACATAAATTCATAACACTTCACAACATGCTTCCACACAGATATTTACATATCATATAAAGTTTATCTTATATCCTCATGTGCAGAAAACTCAAGAAAATAGTTTTTTATAGGGCAGCAAACAACATTGTTTCTGCCTGAAGAACTAAACGGCAAGGGGTGGCCGCCTACAAAGTTAACGGCAACAAAGACTGCCGCCAAGTTCAGATCTTAACGGCAATAGATCCTGCCGTTAAGTTCCTGTCTGTGTAGAACACAGACTGAACGCAAAAGATCGACTGAATGGGGTTCCAGCACTCGAGTTAAATCCTGAAAATTCCTGGGACATACTAGACACATGTAGGGATGATGTGGATGGGTTACTTGCCTTGGATAAAATCCCCAATCGATGTTTAGAGTTGAAGAAGCTCTCCTCGGCCTTAGCCAAAGAGCCTTCAAATCCTTCTTTATCCGGGTTCCTTGTTGATCTTCACTGCACACCAGCGTGGGGAGTCGTTCCCAGATGCTCAGAGTCCTCTCCAGTCGATGCAGATCGCCGGTTAAAGCCTCCAGTAGCCGGATCGAAGAGTTCCAAAACAAGCTTTCGCACAAAAGTCTAGGTTTTTGACCCAAGAGTCAAAAGGACAGACTTGGCCGAAAACTAGACAAATATAAAGGGTTTGGGGGTCGGATACGCATAAGGGTTAGGCTAGGTTACGTTGGGGATCGGTTCCTAAACAAGAGGTGAAGATTTCGGGGGCATTTCCGGATCTGAAATCGCAACAGATCTGGGACCTTGATGTCAACATCACTGGCCGCCAATGTGGAGTTGGCATCCATCGATGTGGCCGCTGACTCACCATGAACGTCAACCCATGTTGATGCCAACAGGTCGTCTGCACAGAACTTAAAAACTGCAGAAAATTATGTACACCACACATTATATATTATATATATATATATATATATATATAATCTACAATGCATACATTAAAATAATACTTATTCATACAATGTAAATAAGTAAGTACTATGCACAATAGAATTTATACATCAATGGCATACATTATACATACATAAGAAATCACCCAAAGATGAAAAAAATCAAGGGCCTTACACCTCTCCCCCTTAAAGAAACTTCGTCCCCGAAGTTAGATCGACGCTACTCAAACAATTGAGGATATTTCTTTTTCATTGCATCCTCAAGCTCGCAAGTAGCCTCCTCTCGCGAGAAGTTACGCCATAAGACTTTCACAGATGCAATGCTCTTGTTCCGGAGATGTTGAACCTTCCGGTCAAGAATAGCTACTGGTTGCTCCACATAAGAAAGATTTGGCTGGATCTCTACTGGCTCGTGACTAATAATATGAGATGGATCTCTAACATACCTTCTGAGCATAGATATGTGGAAAACAGGATGAACACTAGCTAACGCTGGGGGTAAAGCTAGCTCATACGCCACGTTGCCCAATCATCTGAGAATCTCACATGGGCTAATGAATCTTGGACTTAACTTACCATGCCTGCCAAATCTAACTACACCATGAGTAGGCAAAATCTTTAAAAAGACATGCTCACCTACCTCGAACTCCAATCCTTCCTCCTGTTGTCGGCATAACTCTTCTGCCTATCCTGTGCCGCAACAAGCCTCTTTCTGATAAACTGAATCTTATCCGAAGTCTCCTGAACTAACTCCGGACCGATCAACTGCCTATCGCCGGTCTCCTCCAACATAAAGGAGATCTGCAAGGCCTTCCATACAATGCCTTAAATGGAGCCATACCAATGCTCGCTTGAAAACTGTTGTTATATGCGAACTCCACTGGAGGTAAATGGCGCTCCCAATCATCCTTCCAATCCAGAACACACGCCCGCAACATATCCTCGAGCATCTGGATAGTCCTCTCGGACTGTCCATCTGTCTGGGGATGAAACGCCAAACTGAGCTTCAGCTCCAAACCTAACGCATCCTGAAGACCCTTCCACAACCTCGAAGTAAATCTCGGATCTCGATCTGAAATGATCGACTTCGGGACACCATGCAATCTAATGATACTACTAATATACAATCTAGCTAAACTCTCTACTGACTGCTTCTTCTTCATAGGCAAGAAATGCGCAGTCTTCGAGAATCTATCTACCACTACCCAAATCGAGTCATTACCCCATCTAGATCGAGGCAAACCCGTAACAAAATCCATAGTGACAGCTTCCCACTTCCATACTGGGATCTCCATCTTCTGCATAAGACCAGATGGTCACTGCCGCTCGGCCTTCACTTGCTGGACACTAGACATCTAGACACATACTCCGTACATCTTCTTCATACCAGACCACCAAAAAGATCTCTTCAAATCTTGGTACATCTTAGTGTTACCCGGATGAATAGAGAATCTAGACCTATGAGCCTCTGCTAATACATGCTCATGGACATCTATGTGACTGGAACACAAACACGATGATGGAATCTAATCACGCCATCCTCATCACGAGCAATGCCTGCCTTGCCCACTAACTCTTGGAGTCTAGGGTCGGCTTTTGCTGCTCGATCACCTCATCCAACACCGATGACCTAATAGACAACTGAGCTACAAAAGCCTGGCACAACGATGGCTCTAACTCAGTTATCGCACACGTCGCATCCTCCAACATCTTCCAATCCTGCTGGAGAGACGACCTCTTCTACTAAGGGCATCCGCTATGACATTCGCCTTTCAGGATGATACTGGAGGTCGAAGTCATAGTCCTTCAGGAACTCAATCCATCTTCTCTGCCTAAGGTTTAATGCCTTTGGGAGAAAATTACTTTAGGCTCTTATGGTCAGTGAACACCTCAAATCTGACACCATAAAGATAGTGCCTTCATCTTCAGTACATGCACACTGCCGTAAGTTCCAAATCATGAGTGGATAGTTCGCTCATGCTCCTTCAATTAGCGAGAAGCATACGCTACTACCCTTCCTTGCTGCATCAATACACAGCCAAGGCCAATCCGAGATGCATCCGTGTAGATAGCAAAACCCTCTACACCGCTCGGGAAAAACACACAGGAGCTGAAGTGAGTTTAGTCTTCAATAACTGAAAACTACTCTCACACTCCTCGGACCAAATAAACTTCACTCCCTTCCTGGTCAGTTGAGTCAATGGGGCGGCGATGGATGAAAATCCCTCAATGAATCGCCGATAATAACCAGCCAAACCAAGAAAACTCCAAATCTCCGAAGGAGTCTTGGGAATCTCCCAATCCATAACAGCCTGGACTTTCGCTGGATCCACTGCTACACCAGCACCAGGAACATGCCCAAGGAAATGAACCTCGCGCAACCAAAATCGCACTTGCTGAATTTTGCACAGCTTGTGCTCACGGAGAAACTCTAACACTACCCTCAAATGCTGACGGTGTGTGGCCTCATCCGGAGAATAGACCAACACATCGTCAATGAAAACCACACAAAACTATCTAGGTAAGGTCTAAACACCCTGTTCATGAGATCCATGAACGCTGTAGGGGCGTTGGTCAGACCAAAAGGAAGGACTAAAAACTCATAATATCCATAACGGGTTCTAAAGGCCGTATTGGACACATCCTCACTCCTAATCCTCAACTGATGATAACCAGACCGCAAATAAATTAAGAAAAGACTGATGCATCTTGCAGTTGGTCAAACAGATCATCAATCCGAGGTAAGGGATACTTGTTCTTCACCTCACTTGGTTTAGCTTTCTATAATCAATGCATAACCTAAGTGATCCATCCTTCTTCTTCATGAATAAGACAGGGTGCACCCAAGGGGAAACGCTAGGACCGATAAATCCCTTATCTAACAGATCCTGCAACTGCTTTCTTAGCTCAGCTAATTCCGCAGGTGCCATCCGATAAGGGCCTTCGAGATAGCAGAGGTGCCTGGAAGCAACTCTAGAGTGAACTCTATCCCCCTAGCCGGAGGCAATCTAGATAAATCATCAGGAAAAACATCTGGAACTCCTGCACTACATCGATCTCCGCAAGAGTAAGTGACTCATCAGTCTTGGGTACTAATACCACGCTGGCAAGAAAAGCGTCACAACCCTTGTTCACCATTCTCATCGCCCTCATAGTAGAGATGACAAATTCCCTGCCAAGTTTCTTGGTAAAGGATGAAAATTCATCTTCACCAGGAATACGGAAAACAATCTTCTTCCACGAACAATCTACTAAGCATAGTGCTCCTCTAGCCAATCCAGACCAAGAATAGCATGTAGTCCTTCATTTTTAGCAAGAAGAAACACCCTTCTAGGACTCTATCGTCAATGCACACCGGTAAAGACGGAATACACTTCCTAGTCGATAGTGTACCTACGGGTGTATGCACAGACAAAGGGACTTCTAAATCCTCAGACTCCATTCCTAACTCTAAGGCTAACTGCCTAGTAAAACGCTCGGAAATGAACGAGTGAGTAGCACTTGTATCGAACAAAACCCGAGCATGCACACCTAAGAACAAAAACCGTACCTTCGGGACATGATCCGCCTGCTCGGCGTCCTCACGAGCTAACGCAAACACTCGAGCTGGGGCTCGAGGTCTCCCTGGTTGTCTTGTCGCTGGCGCTGCTGCTACTGCTGGGGCTGGTGCCGCTCCACGCTGACCTCCCTGTTGTAGTCTGGGCAATCCTTAATCCTATGCTCACTGCTCCCGCACTTCAAGCACTTCCCCGCCAACTTCCAACATTCTGTACCACCATGTGCCCTCCCGCAATGAGGACACTCCTTCTTACGAATAAGGGAATGTTGAGAAGGTACTGACTGCTTCCCGATGCCAAGGGATGCTGCGGTGGCTGAAAAGTCGCCTTCTTTCTCTCTTGCCTCTGAAAGGAGCTACCGGCCTCTTTGAGAAGCCTTCTTCTCCTCCAGGTACTGCTCCATCTCTCCCTCCTGCCGACACGCTGCGCTGGGCGCCTGCTCGAGGGTACGATGGTTGAAAGCCGCCAACCACGTCCTCAGCGATGGCCTCAGACCATCACGAACTTCTTCACCTTCCTGTGCTCATCAGTACTATATGAGGGGTATACTTTGATAATTCTGCAAACATGGCCTCGTACTCCAGTACGGTCATAGAGCCTTGAGTCAACGAGAGGAACTCCTGCTCCATCTTGTCCTGAATGTGCTCCGAAACAAATTTGGTTCGGAATAGCCTCACAAACTCATCCCAACCAACCTCCACAGCACCATCCTCAAACCGAGTACGTAGTAACGAGGACCACCACACGTCGGCTCGCTCCTGCCAAAAACACCATAAGGAATACCCAACATAATCTATACTCAAAGAAATAACCACTAAATTAATTTACACACCTGCAGCATATAGGTGGCTAAAGTGACCTTGTCATCCTCAGTGCACCTAATAGCTCGGAAGATCTTCTCGATCTCCCTCATCTAGCTCTCAGCAAGTAACGGGTCGCTATCCCCCTTAAAAAAGGTGGCGACATCCTCTTGAACTGTTCCATGATGGAGGGTCCACCATGGTACTGAGCCTGGGGAACTGGCGCCTGAGCCTGCTACAACAAACATTATAATCAACACATACAACCTAATAAACATGCATTTAATAAAATAGACTACTTTATCTTATTACTCTAACTGAGCCTCCAACTGAGCCTGGAGTGCAGCCTGAGTGTGGGCTGCGTCTGCATGGCCTGCACTAAACCCTGCATGAACACTCCATAGTTACTGGTGGCGGTGGAGGAAGCACAGGACCCTGGGGTGCTGGGCCTGCTGCTCACCCTGATCCTCACGCCGAGGTTCATCTCTCCTCTGCTCACCCTCACGAGCAGGAACACCACGCCTACCACGTGAAGCCATACCCTGCAAAATGATTTAAATCACAATTTAGAACTAGACTATAATTTATAACTATTTACTTATCTATGTGGACAATCTACACAGAATTAGCATACAATGAAGATGATGGTATGTGTATATTTATGTACAATTTCAGCCTGTATCTCTGATACCAATCTATGTAACAACCCTCCTTATGCCGGTACGGTTACCAACCACATCGGTATAATGAACGCAGCTACAGTGGACATTACCAATAATTGTACAATTAGGCTGAAACATACACAAATATATATATATATCATATATATATATATATATATATATGTCACGCCCCCGACGCGGAATATCGGAGCGCGAAGGCAGTTGCAAGGAAAAAGGTTATAGAGCGTATACTAGACATCAAACCATTGCACATTCAATAATACTAAAGCAAATCTTCTCATAAAAACTTTTCAAATGTCTAGTTACAACCACTAATATCAGAGCCATTCTATAGGGCCTAATTACATTGCAACAAAAGGAAATAACTAACTACAACTCTAAGATAACATAATGACTCGAGGGTACTCCTGGCTTCACTCTTGGTCATTCCCTTCCTCGTGAGTGTATGTGTCATCCTCGGTCTCACTGAGAACACAACATCAAATAACGTAGGGTGAGCGATGACGCCCAGTAGGACTTAAATCTCAAGCTCAAGCAGGCTTTAAATAATTAACGCATTTAATGGCAGAGTATCTAGAGATAGCAGGTACAAGAGAGTCAAAATATAGCAAGAGATAGCACGACAGGTAATAGGATAGCACAAGAGCACGAGATCGAGTATAGTTTCCAAAATAGCACAAGTATCGAGTATAGCACGAATAGGAGGATGGCCATAGCACAACTAGCACAAGTATAATAATAGCACGACGAGTATAGCACTTGTTTGTCATTCTAGACATCGAGAGAGTATAGCACATTTTGTGTTTTGATTGTCATATAGATAGTCGAGATAGATAGCACTTGAGTGTAATGCCAAACACTCCGATCATTTAACTCCCATGGGCACTAGCACTTTCGGGCGCATCCCAGGACCAGATCGGGCCCTTTATATATTGCCAGGCATTGGTTATATTGTATCTTTAGACAATCAGTCAATGGCAATATAGAGTACCAAGAATAGTTAAGAGCACTAGATGAATAGATGAGATAGTAGAGGTATGTGAATAGATGAGCGAGTAGAGTAAGGATGAGAACTAGTGGACATTGCACGTAACACATCGAGTAAACTGGCGATAGTAATAGTTGCACAACATGCGCACGTCGTATTGGCAGTCAGGTGGAATTCACGATCTTCCCGCTGGCCATGTTATGCACAGTCCAGAGGTCCGACGTGATTCAAGGTAAGAGCGAACTTCCAATAGCTGTTTGGATCATATCGATCCCTAAAGGTGTAATGGTGTTAGGGTACAACCGGCTCGTCGACCATGTGGGAATCTATGATCAGAGGAGACTTCGGAGGCCTTGTGCAAGGGTTCACCAGTCCGGCAAAAGAAATATCCGATGGAGAGTTCACCACAAGCCAAGTAAAGTGTATATAAACAGGTGCTCGACGTCTTGAGGAATTCTAGAACAGTGGAGCGTCGATATCGGTATATAAAAAACGCTAGAAACGAATACGAGTCCTTAAAATAGGGCAATTAATATACGTTATTGCAATAAATTACCAGATACATTATGAGATATTTTATGCCAGACTTCAGCATATATGGATGGTTCATGTGTGTGCATGTGTAAGAGAAATCATAGATGAAAAGAAGTCGTGAATATGTATTTTAAAGCATTCAAAAAGCTCCATTTTAAAACAGGGTGTTTTTACTACGTATGTGACTGTTAAAAAGGCGTTGGAATATTTTAGAAAGTGAGAGTAACAAATTTTATGGTTTTCATGCAAATCCTGAATGCGACGTAGGCCAGTAAGGGTAGCGACAGGGTCAGGGCAGATCGCGACAGGGCCTGAAAAGGGTCGCGACAGGGCTGCCAGGACAGAAGACCAGAACGCGACGTAGGGTACTGTCGCGTTCAGAAAGCGACAAGAAGAGGCGTCGCGACGGGTTGAGAACGCGACCTATCGGGCCATCGCATTCTCAGGTTCCGTGGACTGAGTCTGACAGAGTTCTGCTCTGTCTTGGATTACGGTCTAGAAATATCAGATTTTGATACAGGGTCGTTCAGAAAATCATAACTAATTGTATACATGATGAAAAATCATGAAACCAGTGGAAAATGAAACTAGACATGCGAGAGTAATTCCAGTAAATAGGAATTAGAGAGAGAGCATGGTTTGAACATGGTTTGAGCATGAACAATAATGAGTAACATAGAACATGATACACAGAGCAAGATTGATTTAATTCGAGCAACATGCTCAACAAAAATTAGGGCTTTTGGGGCAAAAGATCCCTAACAACATGAGTATCTACAGAAAGAATTTCATAGCATGGGATCAAGTATTCATAGGATTTGAATTAAACATGATGTATCGGGGTTATCATGTTTGCACATCTTCTAAAATCAAGAAAAAAGATTGGCTCGATGAAAAATTATGAAACAAGAGGGCTTTTGTTCCTTGTGATAGAACTACCTATAGACGGATTTGATTTGGTTTGCTTGTGAGAATGCCTACCTTGACCGATTTATCTTCTAGAGCTTAGAACTCAAGAACGAAGGAAGAAGTTTGATGGATCTTCCTCTCCTCGATTTCTCCTCCTCATTGGCTTTCTCCACGTCCAGAACCCCTTTGCACGAGCTAGGGCCGGCCATGAGGGTTTAAGAGGTGTATTTATATAAATACAAGTTCATTCCTACTACTACTCAAATTCCTCTTAATTACGAGATTTCCTAACTCTACCTTCCTCTCTTGCTTTCCAACCTCTAATTGGTTACGATAGTATCTAAATTTGTGCTAGACTATATGAAGTAGGTTTAGGAATCCAATTCCAACACTTATTGCCTCTTTTAATGCTTAAAGAGTCCTTTTCTATTTAGGAGATATTAAGACTCCGAATATAGGGTATTTTTCTTTTTATTTACTATTTGTAATTTATATTTTACCCAATAAGTTCTAAAGGATCCATTAAGCAAAGCCCATTACTCTTTTCCTATTTAATGGGTTTTATTTAATGCCCTTTTCATTGAATATCCCTTTAGCTGAGTTTTAATTTATTATTTAAATTTTTTATTTTCTTAAAAATTCAGGTTGCTATAATATATATATAACACATGACAGTGGAAAGAAATGATTGGAAAGTAACTCTTATTCCATCATCCACATTCTATTCACAGTCCATATAGAGGGAAAAAGAGAACTAAACATTTCATAGCTAAGAAATAAATTAAATACAATGTCCACATAAGACTACGCAGAGTCTTTTATTACATACTTATGAAAATGAAAGTACAACGCTGAATTTAAACGAGGTCTCCTACTCCCGCTCCGAGTCGCTCCTAACGATCTCCTCGGAAAAGTAGAAACGTCTGCACCTGTACGCCGAAGCAAAGATGAGTTCAAAAGAACTCAACAAGTAACTCTAATCACACTAAACTTACATGCATCACCTAACATTCACATTCTCATACCACACAATCAATATAAGCATGGATTTAGCAATTTATGCAAATGGACCTAAACATGATTTCTACAATGTAACACATGGAAATTGTTTAGTACAAAGTGTTCAATAACTCAAAGCCTATCACATGCTCTCTACACATTTATCAATAGGTTACTAAGTTTCATTTAACTACATTTATATATTCACATGTTAACATTTGTCATCATAAACATAGAGTTTGTACACATAAGAAAGAGACAATTTTTGCATGGATTCTATAATCATATTCACATGAATAACACATTTATACACTGAAAAGCTTGTTGTTTTGCTATGTTCATAACATATCATTTAAGAAGTTATCATTTCACATGCTATCACGAGAGTTCATATTAACATATAATCATTTACACAATTTCACAATTTTCACATGCATATTCACTTAAACACAATTTCACATTATTTAAATGCCGTGACACATAGTCCAAACCACCATTTGAAGGACACACACTAATCACAAGCATATCTATCACCTGAGCATTTCAGTGATAAATCTTAGTTACTGCGCAGAACGGGAGAAGTACTCTCCACCCTAACCAACGATACTTGTTTGCCTCCAAGATTTAATCCCAATGCTCATGGGACATCACATTTTGAACTTTCCCGTGGAGACTTTACCACAGTACAGTTCCACAGCCCTCTAAGGTAGCAGTGTCACCCATTGGCATAATTACACATTTTCCATTTAAACACACACAATTTCACACCATTTGAACCCGTTATCCTTATTTTCACCTTCATGCACATGGTTCAGGTTCCCTATCATGGTACTACTATTAATAGAAACTAAATCAGTTACAACTACTAATTGTTTCATATCATGCTGTAATTAATCATTTTTAATTACACTAAACTATACCCTTTGTCATGATGAAAATATTGTAATCAGTACCTACTGTTATACAATGAACATGAAAATTTAACCACAGGTCGTTACTGTTCAAGATCACATATACAAAGTTTCAAAATTTTTGAAATATCCACTATTTACTAAAATTCAAACAGTGATATTAACTCAGGTTAAATTAGCCCAATTTACATAGTTGTCATCATTCAGACCTATAGTTCATGCTACACGGCATACTGATAGTACTGAACATATGCTAATTTTTAGGAATTTATCTACTTTCATACCATTAATGGAATTTCTATACTGAATCAGCATGCTCCTTGTTTTACCATTCAGAAATTATAATAATTTACACAAATATCATAAAAATTCCAATTTTTTACAGAGTGAACTGAAATCCTTAACTGGTATACATAAATTTCATGACTATTAAATTCCACACAGATTTGCATAATCGAGATTTTACAAGATTAAAACTTGTCAACTAGACATTTCTGATAATTCTAATAAGTGGGAAATCCACAGAAATTCATAACAATTCACAACTGCTTGCACACAGATATTTACATATCATATAAAGTTTATCTTATCCTCATGCGCAGAAAACTCGAGGAAAATAGTTTTTTATAGGGCAGCAAACAACATTGTTCGCCTGAAGAACTAAACGGCAAGGGGTGGCCGCCTACAAAGTTAACGGCAACAAAGACCGCCGCCAAGTTTAGATCTTAACGGCAAAGAATCATGCCGTTAAGTTCTTGTCTGTGTAGAACACAGACTGAACGCAAAAAAATCGACTGAATGGGGGTTCCAGGACTCGAGTTAAAATCCTGAAAATTACTGGGACATACTAGAACATATAGGGATGATGTGGATGGGTTTGCCTTGGATAAAATCCCCAATCGATGTTTTGAGTTGAAGAAGCTCTCCTCGGCCTTAGCCAAAGAGCCTTCAAATCCTTCTTTATCTGGTTCCTTGTTGATCTTCACTACACACCAGCGTGGGGAAGTCGTTCCCGGATGCTCAGAGTCCTCTCCAGTCGATGCAGATCGCCGGTTGAAGCCTCCAGTAGCCGGATCGAAGGTTCCAAAACAAGCTTCGCACAAAAAAGTCTAGGTTTTTGACCCAAGAGTCAAAAGGACAGACTTGCCGAAAATGGACAAATAAGGGTTGGGGGTCGGATACAACATAAGGGTTAGGCAAGGTTACCATTGGGGATCGGTTCCTAAACAAGAGGCAAAGATTTCGGGGGCGTTTCTAGATCTAAAATCGCAACAGATCTGGGACCTTCTGGACGTCACATCACTGGCCGCCAATGTGGAGTTGGCGTCCATCGATGTGGCCGCTGACTCACCATGAACGTCAACCCATGTTGACGCCAACAGGTCGTCTGCAAGAACTAAAACTGTAGAAAATTTATGTACACCACACACAATATATCTATAAATATTATAATCTACAATGCATACATTAAAATAATACTTATTCATACAATGTAACAAGTAAGTACTATGCACAATAGAATTTATACATCAATGGCATACATTTATACATACATAAGAAAGCACCCAAAGATGAAAAAAATTCAAGGGCCTTCAATAGGTCTTTCATTTGCTTGACCTCATTAGACAAGCTGTCAAACTTGACATCAATCAATTCTACTTGCATTTGGAGAACATAAAAGGTTCTCATGCTGAATTCTTACCAAATCCAAAAGTGTATTAAGACTATTGTGCTCTCCCCCTGAGACCTTGGCCGGGTCTCAAACTGAGAAGGAGAGAAGTGAGGCTCTCTCTCTTCAAAGGTCTGCTCCAAGGGGGTGAAAGCTGGAACATCTTCAGATGCTACTCCTTTGCCTCGAAGGTCTCTTAGAACTTCACTGATATTGTCTTCAGGAGCATCTTGCACTGGAAGGGAGGAGAAAGCATTGAACTGATCTTCTTGCTCAGGGATCTGAACTGAGGTTTCAAATCTGATTTGAACTGCAGGGGCTCTAATCTTCTTCTGATGCTGGAACTTCATGTGTGAGTAGAGAAACAAGAGGTTCATCAGGAAAAATTTCATGCTCACACTCTGGCACAGAGTCCTTGAACCACAAGTTTTGCTTCTTGCAACTAAGGAATAGTGACTTCTCTTAATGTGAAAATTCCAATTTTCTCTTTGGTTCCAACAAACAACTCTCCAGATAGATCTACTGAGAATCTTTTGAAAATGAGAGTGAGCAAAGATCCATAGGGAAGGGATTCCTGCAGGTCTTTGGAAGCAATCATTTTCTCTAAAATTACTGTTGGCAAATTTACTTGGTGCCTCTGAACTGCCCAAAATAAAAGATTTCCATCTCTTGCAGTAATGGAGGAGTGAGTTCCTGCTCTAGGGGTCACAATGTTGGTGATCACTGAGTGAATTAGTCTCTTTTCAGCAGACAACTCATTCACTTGAGTCCCCTCTTGCTGATAGTCCCCAAACTTCCAATAATCCCCAATTTGCTTTTCTAAGGGAATGAACTCACTAAGCCTGTGTCCAGAACTTGGACAATCCAACATCTCAACCAACAACTCTTCTGAAATGGTGATCTTTGTACCTTTGACATATCCTATCACAGTATTCTGGATGAAACTTGTAGAGAGGCATAGAATGATCTAATTGCATTTTCTACAAAGGGCTCGGAAATCTGACAGAGCTTGGTCCATCCATAGCATTCAGGGTCTCTTCTACCCATGAAAGGTTTCCACTCAGATGGGAAAACTCAACAGCCTTTCCAGGACAGATTGGTATCTTGGCCAGGCGTTGGAGTTGATCAGGGGTCAACTGGACAGACTCTGGAACCCTAGATGAAGCCATCTAGAAGATAGGAATAGAAAAGGCTCAGGGAATCATCAAAGGAGTGAGAGAAATACACAGGAGAGATGAAAGAACCTACCTTTTTGAGAGATGAGGTTCCTGATGGTTCCTGGGTGTCCTTCGCCGGAGAACAGTGAAGGCGCGGAAGAGCAGAAGAGGACAGATTTCGAAAGGGTGTCTTCGAAAGGGAGAAGGGGTTTGCTTATATGGAAAGAGAAAAGTAACTGGCCCTAGATTTCAGGATGAACGGTCGGAGTTAAGTGATTTGACCGTTAAGACATGAAGGGACGCGTCTTAATGAGGTGTCAGTTACATAATTTTAAATATTAAGCGCCTTTTCACGACTTCTTAAGAGTTGAATTATGTATTCGACTGCATCAGTCGAATGCATTGTTACTTCATCAATCGAATGTAACAATAATACATGAGTCAAATGCATGAGTCGAAAGTCTGAGACTTAGAAATTTTTCAGGATGATTTTTCACAGACAATTCATACAACAGTATTTTAGCATATAATTCAAGAAGAATTTTGATTTGGTAATTTTAATCAGGGTTGCACATACCTATTTCTCTTCTAATAGATGTGAATCTATCCTCAGGAAGAGGTTTTGTAAAAATATCTGCAAGTTGATTTTCTGTGAGAGACAATTCAAGTGAAATATTTCCATTACTTACATGGTCCCTGATGAAGTGATGTCTAACCTCAATATGCTTCGTTCTTGAGTGCTGGATTGGATTCTTGGTCAAATTTATTGCACTTGTGTTGTCACAAAGCATTGGAATTTCTTGGAGCTGATGACCATAATCTTCCAATTGATGCTTGATCCATAAGAGTTGAGTACAGCAACTTCCAGCTGCAATGTATTCAGCTTCTGTGGTGGATAAAGCTACAAAGTTTGGCTTCCTAGAAGACCAGATATCAAGCACCCTGCAAGAATTTGACAAGTTCCACTGGTGCTTTTCCTATCTAATGCATCCAGCATAGTCAGCATCACTAACCAATTAACTTGAAATCTGAGCATCTGGGATACCATAGACCTAAACTACTGGTATTTATAAGATATCTAAAAATTCTTTTAACTGCATGAACATGTGATTCTTTTGGATCAGCTTGGAATCTTGCACATAGACAAACAGAACATTATATTGGTCTACCGGCAGTGAGATAGAGCAGTGATCCTATCATTCCTCTGTAGAGCTTCTGATCTACCTTTTTACCAAGAGGATCACTATCTAACTTAATGCCTGAGCTCATGGGTGTTCCTAAAGGCTTACACTTGTCAAAACCATACTTAGAAAGTAAATCTGAAATATATTGGTTTGACAAATGTGAGTTCCTTCCTTAGTCTGCTTGATTTGCAATCCAAGAAAATAATTAAGTTCACCCATCATGCTCATTTCAAATTCACTTTGCATTAAATTTTCAAAGAATTTGCAGAGTGATTCATTAGTAGAACCAAAGATAATGTCATCAACATAAATTTGTACAATTAAGATTCCATCTGAAGATTTCTTTATAAATAAAGTGCTATCTACTTTACCTCTTATAAAATCATGTGATATAAGATAAGCACTTAATCTTTCATACCAAGCTCTTGGAGCTTGTTTCAGACCATACAGTGCTTTCTTTAAACGGAAAACATGATCAGATGCTTAGTTCTTCAAAACCAGGTGGTTGCTCAACATACACTTCCTCTTAATAAAACCATTCAGAAAAGCACTTTTAACATCCATCTAAAATAAATAATATTAAGAGAACAAGCATATGCTAATAAAATTCTAATTGCCTCTAATCTAGCTACTGGAGCATAGGTTTCATCAAAGTCTATGCCTTCCTCTTGGGAATATCCTTGAGCAACAAGTCTGGCTTGTTCTAGTAATCACCCCTGATTCATCCATCTTGTTTCTGAAAACCATCTGGTTCCAATAACTGGATGGTCAGTTGGTCTAGGTACAAGGGTCCAAACTTCACTGCGTTGGAACTGATTTAATTCCTCTTGCATAGCAAGGATCCAAGACTCATCATCCAGTGCATCATTGATTATTTTAGGCTCAATTGAGAAACTAAGGCAGAAAAATCACAAGGAGCTTGCATACTGTTGTTCTTACCCTAGCTTGAGGATCACCTATGATGTTGTTTCTAGGATGATCCTTATGGTACCTCAATTCCCTAGGTAGTCCTTCTTGTGGTTCTTTATTGTTGAAGATCTTCTAAAGGAGGATCTTCCACTTCTTCATCTTTGCCTTCTTCTTCAAGAGATGTCTTTTCAAGATCCCTGCATAGATCATCAACACATTCTTCTTCTTCTTCTATCCTTTTGATAGAAGGTTAGTTTCATCAAATAATACATGCACAGATTGTTCTATGGTTAATGTTCTTCTATTGAACACTTTATAGCCTCTAGGTTTTGAAATATATCCTAACAGAAACCTTCATCACTCTTAGCATCTAATTTCCCTAAATTATCCTTACCATTATTTAAAATAAAACACTTACAGCCAAAAGGTCTGAGATGACTGATGTTGGGCTTCTTTCCTTTGTATAGTTCATAAGGAGTCTTCTTTAGAATAGGTCTGATCATGCATCTGTTGATAATGTAGCAGGCTGTATAACTGCCTCTGCCCAGAAATATTTTGGTAAATTATACTCATTCAGCATTGTTCTGGCCATATCCAGCAGTGTCCTATTCTTTCTTTCTGCTACTCCATTCTGTTGAGGTGTTCTAGGTGCTAAAAAATTGTGTTCAATTCCATTTTCTTCACAGAATTCCATAAATTCTTCATTCTTGAATTCACTCCATGATCAGATCTAATGCTTGTAATCTAAAATTTCTGATTTTTCTGAACTATCTTACTGAATTTCAGAAATGCTTGAAATGCTTCAGATTTTGCTTCTAGAAAAGATACCCAAGTGTACCTTGAGTAGTCATCAACTAATACATAGCCATAGATTTTTCCTCCAAGACTAACTGTCCTCATAGGTCCAAATAGATCCATGTGAATTGATTCCAAAGGCTTGGAAGTTGTTGGAAGTTGTAACAATTGTCTTGGACTGAAATGAAGTCTTGGTCTGTTTTCCTTTTGCACAAGCTGAGCATACTCCATATTTCTTGATTTTCATTCTAGGAAGGACCTTCAACCAGATCATGCTTTATTAATTTCTTGATTACTGAGGTGCTTGCATGACCTAGCCTTTTGTGCCCAACTCAGACTCTTCACTTTTGGTTGTTGCAAGACACAAATTTACTTCTCTTAATTCTGCTAACTGTAGAGTGTACAGATTCTTTACCTTTGAGCTTCAAAAACTATCTTGTTATCTTTCTGGATGATACACTTATCATTCTGAAAATTCACTGTATGCCCTTTGTCACATAGCTGACTAATACTAATAAGTTATGCTTTAGTCCTTCTACATACATAACATCTTCAATCAGATTCTTTTCCTTAGTACCAACTGTCCACATCCTAGTACTTTTCCTTTTCCATTGTCACCATAAGTTACTTGACAACTTCACTTCTAATGTTGTAAATAGATTTCTATCTCCTGTCATGTGCCTTGAGCATCCACTATCTAGATACCATTTGGATGCCCTCAGCCGACCCTACAAACAAAGCTAAACTGTAACTTTTGGTACCCAAATTTTCTTGGGTCCTTGATGGTTAGTTTTAGGAATCCATCTCAAGTGCCTAGTGGTACATGTGCTAACAGTGTGTCCTAATTGGTTACAATGAGTACAACACAGATAAAAAGCATTTCTCTTATGTGTATTATTGCTGAATTTCTGTTTTTGTTTGTAAAATGCTGGTTTACCTTTCAGGTTTTTTATTTCTTTTTCTGCTACAAACTTAGGAGTTGGATATACTTGAGGTCGAATAATTTCTTCTTCGTTTGGTGGAGGTGTATACCCTAATCCATACTTCTTCTTTCCTAACCTAGCTCCTTTGATTTTAACAAATAATGAGGTTTTGCAGTTGGAAATTTTCTCAATAGTGGCTTTAGATAATTGTTTTCTTCTTGCAATTTTTCTTCATCTTAAGTTCCTTAAGATTTGATTCAATTTCCAAGATTTTGCTATTTTTATTTTTTAAGTCTTCGCACAGTAATTCATTAGTTCTTTTTATTTCACTTAAACTTTTGTTTAATCTTTCTGTTTCATTTTTAAGAAAGGTGTTAGCTTTTCTTGGTTCAGTAGATTTAGTTTAACTATTTTTATTTGTTTTACTACTGTCTTATATTTTTCATAAAGTCATTAAAAGCATCTTCAAGACTATCAAAATCGGATTCGAACAGGAAGTGAATGAGGTTTCTGAAGTTACCTGTTCTAGTCCTGCCATGAGGGAGATTTGCCTTTTCTTCTTCTTCTGATTCTGAACTGGTTCCTTCTTCATTGTCCCATGTTGCTGCCATAGCTTCTTTTTGAATTTTTACTTCTTTTCTTGCCTTTCTTCTTATCTGACTTCTTTTCAGCCTTTTTTAGCTTGATCCTCTTCTTAGCTTGGGACATTCAGACTTGTAGTGTCCTGGCTGATTGCACTCATAGCAAGTAGGTTCTTTCTTCTTTTCTTTCTTGAAGAACCTCTTCGACCCAAACTTCTTTTTCTTTGCCATAATTCTCTGTAGCTTTCTTGAGAGCATTGCCTCATCATCACTGTCATCTGATTTTTCTTTGGAATCTTCAGATGAGGAGGAATCTGCAATCTTCAAAGCATTTGACATTTTCTTTTTCGAAGAATTTTCAGAGAATCTTTCCATATTAATTTCATGAGCCATAAGGGATCCTATTAATTTATCAATAGATAATTGTGTTAAGTCATGGGCTTCCTATGGCTGTAACTTTAGGGGTCCATACATTGTTAGAGATCTTAGGTTTTCTAACTGTTTCTTCATTAGTTAGGACTTTTCCCAAGGAACTTAGTCTGACAATATGTTTGAAAATCTGTTATATATTTGAGTTATATTCATTAGGAAGCATTTTGAATTGTTCATATGGGATACAAGTATATCTATTCTTGTTTGTTTAACCCTATCTGTACCTTCATAGGTTACTTGAAGTTTATCCCACATTTCTTTAGCTGTTTACATGCTGAAAGTCTGTAAATTCTCTTTTAGACAAAGCACAGCAAAGATAATTTTTTGCCTTGTAATTTAAAGACATATTTCTTTTGTCTGCAATGGAAAGACCAGAGGAAGAAGCTTCACCAATGATTTGAAAGTCACCATGTTCTATTACCTGCCATAAGTCGAAGTTAGTACCTCTGATGAAGCACTCCATTCGCATCTTCCAGTATTGGTAATCTTCACCATCAAAGAATGGTGGCCTTGTGATAGATTGACCTTCATAGTTGTGAGCTTCGGATGCCATTTCTTCTCAAATCTCTTAGATTCTTCTGAGAAGACCTCGCTCTGATACCACTTGTTCGATCGAAATGGAAAACAAACAGTCCTAGAGGGGGGTGAATAGGATTTTATCTTTAAAAATTTTCTTCTGAAAAACACAACACTAAATGGATATGTTAGTGCTTAGTGTGATGTGTGTGATTCAAGTGTAAGCTAGGCGGAAACAATCACACAAAGAAATGCACAAGGATTTTATCCTGGTTCGGCCCTTCCACATGGAAGTCCTACATCCAGTCCTCAAGTCAACCACTTGAGATTTCCACTAACTGCCAACAAATTGGCCTTCTCTCACCCTTGAGAGGAATTACAAACCCACTTGCTCCCAAGCAAGTCTTCCCTAAAAAGGGGTACAAAGACTGTCTTCACAAGGCCTTCCCTTCACAGGAGGGGCAATGCAGAACTACCTTCTGCAGAGATTACATAGGAAGAAGAATTAAAACACTTGTGTGCTTGCCTCAAATCTGAGCACAACACACACTGACTTCAGTAGGATTAAAAGATCAAAAATGAAACTAAATCCTATCTGAAGCAACAAGGGTGGACTTGAAGAAAATATGACAATTTCAATTCCACCCAACACAGAACTTCAGAAGAAAATTTTCTGAAGTGGAGCTCTCCGACTGTTGCTAGCAGGAAGGCTTGAGAGAGAGCTTTGAATGATTCGAATGAAGCTTTTCAGGAGAATGGCTGTATGCACTCTGTGTATTGGTTTGTGTCTTATAGTCTCTCTATTGAGCTTCTTTTAATCTTCAAAATATAGCCGTTTGAAGAAGATAGCGTTGGAGCTGGTGATGTTTGCAATTTAGCCGTTTGAGGAGATTTTCTGGGATCCTTGGATCTTGAAGACTTTGTCTAGGAGATCTTGAACTTGCATCTTCCAAGGTCTTCAGAAGAGGAGCAGTTGCCCACAGCTAGAAGATAAGCTCTTGTAGAGCTAGTCTGAGAGAAAGACATGCTAAACATATGCTCCAATTAATACCTATTACAAGGACAAGACAAAGAGAAAAGTGTCTCCATACCTTTGTGGTAGGGGGTCAGTTTTAGTACAAAAGAAAGTATGGAACCTAGTATCCCTCAAACCTTTCAGAAAAGAAAAGCAGACAGACAGATTATGTTGAAAAGGTGAAGCATGGGTCTGTCAGTGGTAGGTGAGACAGTCAGATGCCATGCGCCTGAGATATTCATAAATGCTTTGTGTCTTATGAGTCTAATAAACTGAAGCAAGGACATCAAGACTTATAGAGCTCAGAAAAGAAGCAAAAAAAGTTTTACACAGGATGAATATTTTAAATACAATATGTCATGTCCTGTTAGAGGAATATAATAATATTCTGACGTTTCAGTAAGATACAACAAACGTCTTACAAAGAAGTTACGTCTAGGATATTTAAGAATCAAAATAGTTTTGATAGATTATATTTCAAGACAGAGAACTGACAGTGAGGTAAAAAAAGTACAAGCACAAAACTGACAGTGAAGTCGAATGCACAAGAACAGATAATTCGATTGAAAAAATAGGAATGATTTGACTTCAGTAGAGAAAAGATCAAGTGATTTGACTTCTGAAAAGACAAGGTAATTCGACTATAGTAGTCGAATACTATGTATCGATTTATAAGGTATTCGGCTATGATAGTCGAAGATACCAGTCGAATCAAGTGTAAGAAAACATTCAGCTGTATGAGCTGAAGGTAGCAGTCGAATGGTGCTAAGGATTTATGAAGCATTCGATTATACCAGTTGGAGTCATCAGTCGAATATAGAGTAAGGAAACATTCGGTGTTATGAGTCGAATGTTATGCAAAGTTGTGGACTTAGAAAATTTTCAAGACTTTTGTCTGAGTTCTGAAGGAGTCGGATTTTGCAGTCAAAGGCATCAGTCGAATTCAGTAGGCTATAGAAGTAGTCTGTGGCCTTTGAAATTTTTGAGTGTTCATGAATTTTATCTGTATAGAATTTTGTGGTGTATCTACTTTGAAAAAAGTAATTTAAAGATTTGTCATAGCAAAAACATTGTTTATAAATATTAAGAAAATCTCTAAATTTCTTAGGGGTAGTTGCTCAACAATTTAAATGTAGATACCCACAGTCATTAATAATGGCCAGTGGAGTTTCAAAAGTAGCTGTGTAACGTCAGTTCATGATGATGATGGGAAAAGTAATAAGTAATTGAACCGATTTTCATGATAACAATGGTCAAGAGATAAATTCGGCGGCATAACGGTACGATTTATACTTTAATTTAATCTTTACATTAAGGATTAGTCTAGATTGTAAATCACACTCACGAGAACAAGATGAGAAAGGAAGTGCACGCTATCTCCAGGGAACTTCAATGGTACAACCAACCGTCGGCCATGTGGGAATCCATGGTCAGAGGAGATTTACGAGGCCTTGGAGAAAGGTCGCTAGTCTACCAATTCGGATGACGGTAGAGAGTTTCCAACTTCCAAGAAAGGGCGCCTAATAGGCAAGTGTGTAGTGATGTACGCATCTCAATCCAACAACCATCGGTTTTAAACTGCGGAAAACACTTAACATGATGGCACGAAATGAACAATGCATTTAACTACACATGGGTTTGCAAGATTTTAAGAATAATAATTATCATTTAAAAAATGGTAGAATAATGGAAAGATTGAATCACAAGTTGCATGAATGGATCATAAATTTAAAGAGCAGTTAGAATAACCTTCGTGAATTAAAACTTTTAAATGGGTTAACCACTTTTAAGCCATTAAATAACCATCATGCAATGATCAGACCTAAGAATGTGAATTCATGAAAAAAATCATATTTAAATAGACCTCAGGTACACGGTTAGATTTGCAAGAAAATAAGTGGGTTTCATGAAAAATCCCGAGGTCGCGACGGACCCTTGTACGGATCGCGACAGGGTCAGATCAGAACGCGACAGTGCCTTGTAAGGATCGCGACAGGCTTGTCGGATCAGGCAGGCAGTTCGCGACGGGTTCATATGAAGAAGGCGACATGGCTGTCAGACCCGGAGGACAGGTCGCGACGGCGGTCCGGTCGCGATCCGATCGTGACGAAATTCTTGTCGCGATCTCCTGAGAACGCGGCCTATCGAGCTGTCGCATTCTCAGGTCCTTGGCCTGCGTCTGCCAGAGAAAGGACAGTGCTTTGGATTGCAGACCAGACTTTCCTTATTTTGACACAGGGTTGTTCTAAAATTACAAACAAATTGTACAGTGCATGAAAAATAACGAAACTAGTTTTAAACCAACCAAGACATGCAAGGGTGCTTTCAGTAAATCGGAATTAGAAAACCATGATGGTTTCAATAGGCTTAATCAAGTCCAACACAAACGTAAAACCAAGTGCAACCCGAAAATATAGTGTCATGTAGAGACCCTCTTATCACACACTATAACTATCTAAATAATGACATTTAGACAAAATGTTCAACACAGGATATGACGATGACAACTATTACAAAAACTTTCGTGTTTTGAGTTTGCTCTAATTCGGTCACAAATCGCACGCAACATATAAAGAACAGAAAAAGCCCTGATAGTGCGCGACTTGGGAAAACGCTTATCCCCAAAATCAACACTTGGAATTCGATGAAACAAGTGGGAGATGAAAGTTAACTTGATTCTATACACATTGGTATAGGATATGTTAAGGTTTGGACCGAGAAAACCTACCTTATGGTTTGAAGAAGTCCCATTTGTTCAGAAAACCGGTGTTTAGACCACTTGGAGGAAACACTTAATACTCTGTGTATACTGCATGGAATTTGGGCATTCCACTTGGGTTAGAACATAGACTTGACCCTATTTCCAGGGGTAGGCCTTGCAAGATTTGGTTATGGTTTGAATCACCTTTGGTCGACTTCAAGTGGACAGTTTGTGCAGGTCGCAGCAGACGAAAGGGGAAGAAGAACGGCTTGGTGTGGGCGTTCCACAGCTCCTCAGCCACCAAGAGCTCCTCCACATGACCCTAGCAAGTTCTAAAACTCGTCCCTAAGGTTTGGTGAAGAGTATTTAAGCAACCATGGTTTTAGGAGTCCTATTATGACTAGGAACCTAAGTTGCGGTTTGACATGTAGTTTCCTATTTTTTGAGGATTTCTTCCTCCCTTGAGTGTGTGAGGCTTTAGGAAACCTCCCACCATAGTTAGGCATGAATTTTGGTTGCCAAGAATGCATGATTGCATCCCAATTCAACTCAAATTGCCTCTTTCTAATTTCAGCCTATTTAGAGTTACGAATTTCTATGCATTTTCTTGCTTCATTTGATTTTTGGGCCAAATGATGTCCATTGGCCCATTATGATATTGGTCATTAAATATAATGTTAGAAGTCTCTCCAACATTTTTATTTAATTATGGTTGCATCGTATTTTCGTGTTAACGGTTTTCCGACTTGTTTCCTAATTTGGATAATCGGTCACTATAACTCTTAAACCTAGCCTAAATGATTTTTATTGACCCAAATTTCTTGATGGTCCATTAGAGGATATTATTTGAAGTCCTATATAATTTTTTATTTAATTTTCTGACTCTTCCAACTACGTGTGATAACAATTTTACGACTTATTTATGAATTACGATAATAAGTCGCAAAACACTTTAAACTTGGCTAATCCAATTTTTCATGGCTCAAATTTGTTGTGGAACATTTAGTAATAATGTTTAGGATTGATTTATAATTTTTAGGAATTTTTCGATGTGTTTTAGAACATACGATGATGATACGTATGTTAAATACTCTGGTATTATAGAAATTATTTATTTCCATTTATTTAAATTTTTTACCTATTATTTTTTCCGGGGTGCTACAGTTCTTTACTTTACTTAACAGCTAGCAGGCCTGATATTTTATTTAGTGTATGCATGTGTGCTAGATACCAAGCAGATCCTAAAGAATCTCATCTAATTTCAGTTAAAAGAATCTTTAGATACTTATCCAGAACTCATGATCTAGGTATATGGTATCCAAAATCATGTGAGGTCAATTTAGTAGGATACTCTGATGCTGACTATGCTGGATGCAAAATAGATAGAAAAAGCACCAGTGGTTGTTGTCAATTACTTGCAGGATGCCTGATATCCTGGTCCTCCAAGAAGTAGAATTCAGTAGCACTATCGACAGCTGAAGCTGAGTATGTTGCTGCTAGAAGTTGTTGTACACAACTCCTATGGATAAAGCAACAACTTGAGGACTATGGGCTACACATCAAGTCAATCCCACTGCTATGTGACAACACAAGTGCTATAAACCTTACCAAAAATCCAGTACAGCATTCAAGGACCAAACACATTGAGGTTAGATATCATTTTATTCGTGATCATGTAGCTAATGGCAATATTGAATTTCTTTTTTGATACAAATAATAGTTAACAGATATCTTCACAAAGCCTTACCCGAAGAGAGGTTTACTTCTCTCAGAAGGGAATTAGGCATGTGTAAATTGTGAAAGATTTATCTGTTAATATTGAAATATTAAATTTGAGAGCATAATTAATTATTCTCCTTGAAGTGAGTGAAATATCTCAATTATTTCACATTTATCCTCTCTGTTTAAATACTCTTGTCGGTTCGTTTGTGTATTCTTTATTTCTTTCAAACCGGAGTTTGTCGTTTTCTGCCATAAAGGCGCACCTCTTCAAAAAGGGCATTTATCCTCTATTTCATAAACCCGTAATCTGTATGAGAACGATTCGTCTCCCCTCTTTATCTCTTTCATTCTCTTGCCTGAGGCGATACCCTTCTCCCCCGGCATCGACTTCCACCAGATTTGAAGCCTTCAACCTCTCCCGCCAGAAATTTCTTGAGGGTTTCTCCTTCAACCACCCTTCCAGACCTCCAGAACCTCTCCCTGCTCGATTCCATGGCCTCTACAGTTGTTTCCGGTAGTGTTGGGGGCTACGGAGCTGCATTCCTCACCGTAGATGAGCATGCAAGGTTCGCTTCTGTGAAGACCAAGCTTTGCGGGCACAAGGCAGTGGATTTAGCAGACCTGGAGAAGAATGGGATGGGCAGTTTGATTGAAGATTTGTAGAGGCTGAAATGGATGAAGATTGCTACTCTGTCTGATGTAAGTCATCCTGATCTCGTCAAGGCTTTCTATGTCTGTATGAAGACAGAGGAGGATGGGACTCTGACTTCTATGGTCAAGGGAACCCAAATCAGGATCACCAGGGAATTGTTAGCATCTCTGTTTGAAGTTTCTACTTCCGGTCGCAGTGGAGTCCACACTGTGGACACTCATGTCAAGGGCTTGGGAATAATAGGCCCGGAGTATAGGCTTCATGGAAAGCTGGATATTAACCAGCTCAGTGCCTTTAACAGGCTTTTGCATTTCATAATCTATCAAATCATTGTGCCAAGGAGTGCAACTTTTTCTTCATACACCAAGGCTGATTCAGACCTGATGTTCTGGGCTATCCAGAATCAGGAGATTAACACTGCAGAGTTGATAATTGAGAGAATGAGGTTTGCAAGATCCCAAGTGTGGGACATTAAGAGCAAATTGAATATCTCCCTACCTTATGCCCATCTCCTGACTAGAATCTTTCATCATTTTGGGATAAGTGTAGTGGGTGATGTATCTGAGAAGATGGGCCAAGCTATTAGGTCCAGAAACTTGAGAAAAAGTGGTTTTTCTGTAGTCAATGGTGTATGGTCTAAAACCGGGGCTGTTGAGGGTAAAGCCATCCTTGGTGAAGCCCAAGAAGACCATGAACCTGTAGCAGAAGCAGCAGCAGCGCAGAATCAGCAGCAGCAGAGGCAGTTCAAGCGGTACCAGCAGCACCAGAAGTTGAAGAACTAGCAGCAGCAGCACCAGCACCAAAAGTAGCAGTTGTTGATGAATCCAGTAGAAGGATTGAGGACATTCCTCCTGAAGACATTGAGCCCATTCGACAATATCCAGAGGATCCTCTTCCATCTTCCCAAGTAGCCACTCTACTTAGAACTGCATTGGACTCCATTTCTCAGGGGGAGCAAATGGTAAGTGAGTCTCTTGTAGCAGAATCTGTGGCAGAAGGCCACACTGAAGAAGTGGTCATGGAAGAAGCTCCAAGCCAGCAGGAGCAAGTATCAGTTCAAGAAGATGTAGTAATGGAAGATGCTCCCATTGAGGGGGAGCATTCAGTAGCAGAGGATATTCAGGGAGAAAGTGTTGCGGCATCAGGCCACACTGAAGTTCCTTCAGAAGACCTCCCAGTCCAATCTGAAGCAGCAGCAGCAGCTCAACCTAATGTTCCTATGGAGATTGTGACTGAAGAAGAAGAAGTTAGTGTTGAAAAGGGCAGTGAGACTCAGGGGAGGGAAATGAAAACCCCCCAGAAAATCAGTTCAGAGAAGGAGAAACTGCAAGCTCCTCAGACTCTGAAGATATGATGGTGATCTTCAGGCACCTGTGGACCAAGCAAGGGAGAAAGGAAAGGAAGTTCCTCTCCTTGTGGATACTCCACATCAGAGGTCCCGAGTCAGAAAATTGTAATACATTTGATCCTGTGATAGAAAGGTTGGATGCTCAAGGAGAATTTTATGCTCATTGCAATCTGATGTAAACTCCATATTCATGAGCCAGGCATTAGCCACCAAAGAGCTATCCCAAGTAAGAAATGCTATGAAATGGTTCAACAAGGAAATGGGAAGTATGAAGTCCATGCTCTCTGAAATTTTGAAGGTAGTTGGAGCTCAAGCTCCTCCTCCCCCTCCAGCTCAGCCTTCTAAAGGAAATGAAGAAGAAGTTGTCGGGCCAGCAGGGCCATCATTTCAAGGATAAGGCCATCAGGGCCAATTGGGTCTGAGCAATTTTGGCAGAAGAAGCAGCAGTCGCTCTTGAGCCCCCGCTCCTTCACCTACTCAGACACCTGCTCCTTCCTCTCCACCTTCGGCCACCACTGCTCCACCTGCTCCTCAACCCTTCAAGCACCTCAACCCAGAACCATCTCCTCTCCTACCCAATTTCACACACATTCCTCTTCACCTCCTGTCTCTCCCATTCCTCCACCTCCTCCTCTTAGTGAGGTTCCTCCAGCATCTTCAGCTGGAGCCTCCTCCTCCTCTGGTCCCTCATTCTTTGGACCCTCTGAACCTACCTCTTCCAACCCACATTCTCTCCTTCATCCTAATCCTCCTCCCTCCTTCATTACAATCATTCCAGAGGGAGCTCAGATTGATGGTCCCTACCTTAGGGCCACCAAGGATGAGTTTGAGGAAGCCATTCTCCGATCTGTCCTCAAGGTTGGAGAACATATTCATGGGACAGACTCTTCTAGTCTTGTCCATAAGAAAAGAAACCTCCTCTTTTTCTAACTCCTCTTCAGTTTTGTATCCTCCTCTATGGTTTTCACTGACAGAGGTCACCAAGAATCGACCTCTTTACAGGAATTCCTCTCTAAGGTGTTTTTGCTTCAATCTTCCTCATCAGAATCTCAAAGACTATCTAACACCATCTTGCCCTACACTTCTCTTTCAAAATTCTTAAAAATAAAATCTTTTCTTCAGCTGAATCCCAAACTGAAGAAAAATGGGGTCGCTCAAATAAAGTTCTCTACAATAAGTTTTTACTTGCCAAATCTGCCAGATTCCCTCCTAGGGACCATACCCTAACCTTGTCTGAATGGTTCCTGATCCACCACAAGGACTCCTGGGCCCCGTTCATTCAGAAGGAGATAAAGCTGATCAGGCACTTCAAGATGTTTAATGATTATAGGTATCTTCATTGTTTGCCTGAAGTCCAGTTGGGTCAGTTCCGGCAGGTAATTCAAAGTCTTAGCTCTCTCGTGACACTGAAGCTATCCAAGTAGACTTTGCCACTCTTCAATTGCCTGAGGCTACCTTCCTTGCCCCTCTCCACTCTATAATAATGGATTCCTCTGTAGGCTCAATCATTTTTGAGCGTTTTGCTAGAGTCATGGGCAGAATTAAGGTCCAGAAGGGGTATCTGGTGGCTTTCCATAGATTCCTGTTTCGAGAGTATCACCAGGGCCATGTCAGTGCTGAAGTTCTTGCTCCTGCCCTGTCAGAATGTGAAAGATTGAACCCTAAAGATTGGATCAGATTCTATCCTCTCTCCGCACAGCAACTTTCTGATCTGAATAATCTCGTGCCAGGGTTGGTGAACCTCTCATCTCAGAAGCTACTTTCCTGGATATGAACTCCATATACCTTGTCAATGATCCCTATCTCACTTGGGTTGAAAGGTACAAGGTTTATGTAGCCATGTGCTAGGATATGAAGCACAAGAAGATATTCTACCCTGTCACTCTAGATCAGTTTCTTGCTTGTGCCAGTTTTCAAAAGTCAGCTTCTTTAAAATAGATTTGGATCGTGATTCCTATGCAGATTTCCTTGAGAAGCAGTTGGCCCTTCATCTCCGTAGGATGGCTCCCTCTATGGGACCAACCTATTCCGTATCTCTCGGGGTCTTCAAGCCATTTTTTGAGAAGCAGGAAGAGCAGGCCTGGGAAATAATTTCTCATTATGCCTCTCTCTTGTCCCCTGCTCATTATCTACCTGTACCTTTTCAGAATTAATGCAATACACTCTTTGTGTGCTCTTTACTTTTTCTTGTTCCTCTTCTTTGTCTCAGTCCTATTTCTTTTTGCTTAATGACAAAAAGGGAGAAACTATTGCAAGCTCTGAAATACATATGGTAAGCTATTGCAAACAATTTCAGAATTTAATATAACTTATTTGTGCTATTACTGAAGTTTATTGAAGTTTTGTCATCACCAAAAAGGGGGAGATTGATTAACAGTCTATCCCTATGTAATTTAATTTAATCTCATTTCTATTTTGGTGATTAACAAAACCATTTATGTTGATAATTATCAAACCCTTGGTTAAGGTCACTAACCTATTTTCTATAAGTCTTGAGCACAGGAAATATAACAAGGAAAATCAAGCCAAATTGGTAAGTATTATTCTTACTGAAGCAACATTAAGATCAAGTATGATATTTCTCTAAGTACACATCGTTTCTTTATAAATTATGACGACTACAGTAGAACTGTAACGATTTCCTCATAACGGTTTCATAAGTGCCTTATCGATTTCTTCATAGAATGAAGCATTGTTTGAATTCAAAAGAAATCGTTCTCATAACGACTTGCTCTCGTAACGATTCCTTTAGTCATCATAACGACTTGCTTTCGTAACGATTCCTTTAGTCATCGTAACGACTTGCTCTCGTAACGATTCCTTTAGTCATCGTAACGACTTGCTATCGTAACGATTCCTTTAGTCATCGTAACGACTTGCTCTCGTAATGATTCCTTTAGTCATCGTAACGACTTGCTATCGTAACGATTCCTTTAGTCATCGTAACGACTTTCTTTCGTAACGATTCCTTTAGTCATCGTAACGACTTGCTTTCGTAACGATTCCTTTAGTCATTGTAACAACTTGCTCTCGTAACGATTTCTTTAGTCATCATAATGATTTACTTATCGCAATGATTTCTTCAGACGTCGCAACGATTTGCTATCGTAACGATTCCTTTAGTTATCGCAATGATTTGCTATCATACGATTCCTTTAGTTATCGTAACGATTTGCTTATCACATTATCTTCAGACGTCGTAACGATTTACTTTGAGCATCGACTGCTTAAGTAATCACATCGATTTCTTTGGTTCTCATAATGATTTGCTTTGAGCATCGACTGCTTAAGTAATCACATCGATTTCTTTGGTTCTCATAACGATTTGCTTTGTGCATCGACTTCTTAAGTAATCATAATGATTTCCTTAATGATCACAACGATTCTTTCATATCTCACAACGATTTGCTGTTTGGTTGCATAACGATTTCATAAGTCATAAATGCATCGATTTCATATCAATCAACTTGACATATGACTTATCCTTTCAACGGGTTGAATAGTCAAGTCTTCGTACATATTCTTCTGTCAGTTGTGCATTTAATGAAGACTGAACGTATCTCTGCATGCATGCAGACGATATCGTCCATTGTCGTGTCTATTCTTTATGCATCTTTTAGAACAGCAGAATAGCATTACTATTTTGATGAATATTCACACCACGTTGACTGACAACAAGAGACAGCCTAGCTGTCTACTATTTTAGCATTTAATGTATGTAGGTCTCTGACAACATTCGTCATACAACGTTGGACCTTGTAGAAGCCAAAGGACACTTCAGAAGATCCTATCTCTTTGTGTGCACAAATGGATAAAGGACTGTTGACTGGAAGCTTCCAAGTGCCACTCAGTCTAACGTCCACCAAAAGCTAGAGGCAACGGATACTTTAACGGTTAGATTTCAAATTGAAGCTATATATTGAAGAAAGGAGTTCCAGAAGACACATAGACAGAGAACGACAGTCATAGAAAACTCTCTGATCATCAAGTCTTCTGCGAGTTCTCAAGAAAGTCAAGCCTCTTCCATTAAATTAGTTCTTTATTAGCTCTTTTCTCGCTATTGTTTTTGTAGATTTTCGAGAGAGCTTGTTTGGTTCTGAGAGTGAGCCATTGTTGTAGATCTCATTGCTCTCAGTCCCTTGCTTCAGATCTTGGCTTTTCAAGGATTAATCTAGGGGCTTAATCTCCTGCTTACTTGTTTCTGTGTGTGTTCCCTTCTGTTGAGAAGGAAGACCTGGTGGGGTATCCAGGGTGTTGTTCCTCTTCGGCTGTGAAGAGAAGACCAGCTGGGCTGGGTGTTGTAGTGTCCATAGGGGGACTGTACCCTAGTTAGTGAAATCCTGAGTTGTTGCTCAGGGACTGGACGTAGGACTCCTGTAGAGAGGAGATCCAAACCAGGATACATCTTGTGTTGTGTGATTGTCTTCGTGTGATCGTTGTTTCTCTTTACTAACACTAACAATCTTCAAAGTGTATTTCTCTGTGAACATTTTTAGTGAACAGGTATTAGCTGATAAATTTTAAAGACCCATTCACCCCCCCCCCCCTCTAGGCTACCTAACTGGGCAACATAGGCAACGACCCCACCATGCTGCATCAGCATGCACCCAAACCTGATCTCGACGCATCGGTGTAGACCACAAAACCTCTGCCACCTGATGGCAAGACCAACACTGGCGCTGAAGTCACCTCGTCTTCAGCTCTTGAAAGCTCTGCTCACAGTCCTCAGACCAACAAATCTGGCATCAAGTCTCGTCAACTGGTCAACGGCTCTGCAATCCTGGAAAAGTCCTAGATGACCTCCTATAGTAGCCTGCCAAACCCAGAAAGGTGCGAATGTAGCAACCTGAATTTTTGAGAAAAAAAAATTTTAATAATAAATTAAAAACTCAGCTAAAGGATATTCAATGAAAAGAGTATTAAATAAAACCCATTAAATGGAAAAGAGTAATGGACTTTGCTTAATGGATCCTCTAGAACTTATTGGGTCAAAAATATGAATTTATAAAGGGAGAATAATAAGAAAATACCCTAAATTCGAAGTTTAATTATCTCCTAATTGGAAAGGGGTTATTAAGCAATAAAAGTGGCAATTAGAGTTGGAATTGGATTCCTAACCTACCCCATATAGTCAAGCACGAATTTAGATACTATCCTAACCCAATTAGAGATTGGAAAGCATGAGAGGAAAGGTGGAGTTAGGAAATCTCGAAATTAAGAGGATTTGAGTAGTAGTAGGAATAGGAACTTGTATTTATATAAATACACCTCTTAAACCCTCATGGCTAGCCCTAGCTCGTGCAAAGGGGTTCTTGGACGTGGAGAAGAGGCCAAGGAGGAGGAGAAATCGAGGAGAGGAAGATCCATCAAACTTCTTCCTTCGTTCTTGGAGTTCTAAGCCCTAGAAGATAAATCGAGTGAAAGGTAGGCTTTCTCACAAGAAAAACCAAATCAAATCCATCTATAGGTAGTTCCAATCACCAGGAACAAAAGTCCTCTTGTTTCATAATTTTTCATCGAGCCAATCTTTTGTTCTTGATTTTAGAAGTTCTGCAAACATGATAACCCCGAGTCATCATGTTTGAATCATATCTCCATGTACACTTGATCCCATGCTACGAAATGTTTACTGTAGACACTTCATGTTGATAGGGATCTTTTGCCCCTGAAAGCCCTAATTTGTGTTGAGCATGTTGCTCGAATTAATCAATCTTGCTCTATGTATCATGTTTTGTGTTACTCGTTATTGTTCATGCTCAAACCATGTTCAAACCATGCTCTCTCTCTAATTCATATTTACTGGAAGTACTCTCGCATGTCTAGTTTCATTTGCCCCTAGTTTCATGATTTTTCATCATGTATACAATTAGTTATGATTTTCTGAACGACCCTGTATCAAAATGATATTTCTGGACCGCAATCCCAGATAGAGCAGAACTCTGTCAGACTCAGTCCACGGACCTGAGAACGCGACGGCCCGACAGGTCGCATTCTCATCCCATCACGACGCCTCTTCTTGTCACGTTCTGAACGCGACAGGAGACCCCGTCGCGTTCTGGCCGCCTGAGCAGACAGCCCTGTCTCGACCCGTACAGGACCCTGTCGCGTTCCATCATGACCCTGTCGCGACCCTTACATGGGTACGTCGCGTTCACGGATTTTTGATGAAACCCATAAAATTTATTGCTCTCACTTTCTAAAATATTCTTACGTCTTTTTAACAGTCACACACGCAGTAAAACACTTGTTTTAAAATGGAGCCATATTGAATGCTTTAAATTACATATTCACGACTTCTTTTCTATCTATGATTTCTCTTACACATGCACACACATGAACCATCCACATATGGCTGAAATCTGGCATAAAATATCCCATAATTATCTGGTAATTTATTGCAATAATGTATATTAATTGCCATATTTAAAGGACTTGTATTCGTTTCTAGCGTTGTTTATATACCCATATCGATGCTCCACTATTCTAGAATTCCTCTAGAACGTCGAGCACCTATTTTATATACACACTTTACTTGTCTTGTGGTGAACTCTCCGTCGGATATTCCTTTCGCCGGACTAGTGAACCCTTGCACAAGGCCTCCGTAAGTCTCCTCTAATCATGGACTCCCACATGGTCGACGAGCCGGTTGTACCCTAACACTCATTACACCTTTAGGGATCGATATGAACCAAACGGCTATTAGAAGTTCACTCTCGTCTTGAATCACGCCGCACCTCTGGACCTGTGCTTAACATGGCCAGTGGTAGGGTCGTGAGTTCCAGCTGACTGCCAACACCAAGTGCACGTGTTGTGCAACTGTTACTATCGCATGTTTACTTGTCGCATTACTTGAAATGTCCACTAGCTCTCATTTGTACTCTACTCACGTCACTCTACTATCTCATCTATTCATCTAGTGCTTCTTGGTACTCTATATTGGCCATTGACTGATTGTCTAAGATAAACAATATAACTAATGCCTGGCAATATATAAGGGCCCGATCTGGTCCTGGGATGTGCGCCCGAAAGTGCTAGTGCCCATGGGAGTTAATGATCAGAGTGTTTGGCATTACACTCAAGTGCTATCTATCTCGACTATCTATATGACAATCAAAACACAAAACGTGATATACTCTCTCGATGTCTAGAATGACAAACAAGTGCTATACTCGTCGTGCTATTATTATACTTGTGCTAGTTGTGCTATGGCCATCCTGCTATTCGTGCTATACTCGATACTTGTGCTATTTTTGGAAACTATACTCGATCTCGTGCTATTGTACTATCATGTTACCTGTTTGCTATCTCTTGCTATATTTTGACTCTCTTAGATACTCTGCCATTAAATGCGTTAATTATTTAAAGCCTGCTTGAGCCTGAGATTTAAGTCCTACTGGGCGTTATCACTCACCCTACGTTATTTGATGTTGTGTTCTCAGTGAGACCGAGGATGACACCTACACTCACGAGGAAGGGAATGACCAAGAGTGAAGCCAGGAGTACCCTCGAGTCATTATGTTATCTTAGAGTTGTAGTTAGTTATTTCCGTATTGCAATGTAATTGGGCCCTATAGAATGGCTCTGATATTAGTGGTTGTAACTAGACATTTGAAAAGTTATTAATGAGAAAGATTTGCTTTAGTATTATTCAATGTGCAATGGTTTTATGTCTAGTATACCTCTATACCTTTTCCTTGCAACTGCCTTCGCGCTCCGATATTCCGCATCGGGGCGTGACAGCGAACCTCTGACACTGAAGTGGGCTGCTCCCAAGACAACACTGCCTCACCTTGGCAGGGTCTACTGCCACACCATAACCTGAGATCACATGCCTAAGAAAGTGCACCTCCCTCAGCTAAAATTCGCACTTGTCGAACTTGACATAAAGTTGGTGACTCTGCAACGTCTCTAGCACGATCCTCATATGCTCCTCGTGCTCCTCCTCATAAGCCGAGTAGACCAAAATGTCATCCACAAAGATGACCACAAACTGTCCAGTACTCACTAAACACCCTATGCATCAACCATAAATGATGCGGGTGTGTTCGTGAGCCCAAACGGCATCACGACGAAGTCAAAGTGATATACCTGGAACGGAAGGCTGTCATCCAACATCTGACTCTCTGATCCTCAACTGATAGTAACCGGACTCAGTCAATCTTCGAGAACACTCTGGCTGACT
>JACBKR010001424.1:0-55686 GCA_014218235.1 Colocasia esculenta | reverse complement strand
AACCCGGACTAGTCATTTTCGGAGCTCGAGCAGGAAAAGAACTCTGAAGTTAAGCGTGCTCAGTTGGGAGTAGTCCCAGGATGGGGACCTTCCGGGAAGTCTACCAACTGGCACGGTTGTTGGGCCAGTTTGCTGGTTGGGTCGTCACAAATGGTATCAGAGCCTTGCCCAGCCGGAAGTGCAGGAACTAAGTGCCACATAGGGCAAAGTGCTACGCTATGGGAGCCACCTCTTGAGGCCATAATGGCGCAAAGTGCTACATAGTGGGGCCACCTCTTGAGCCTATGGGGGCCACCTCTAGAATCCTGCTCGCCTGGGTTGATGTGTGCTATATGTGAATAGCGACGAGGACGTCTCTTATATAAGAGGGGTAGATTGTAACACCCCATATAAGAATATGTTAAATGGACTAAATCAGTAGACTACCAACAACCCGGACTAGTCATTTTCGGAGCTCGAGCAGGAAAAGAACTCTGAAGTAAGCGCGTGCTCAGTTGGGAGTAGTCCCAGGATGGGTGACCTTCTTGGGAAGTCTACCAACTGGCACGGTTGTTGGGCCAGTTTGCTGGATGGGTCGTCACAAGTTGGCTGAGGTGAAACAGTGGGTTGCCTTCTTACCCGAAAAGACAAGAAGACCAGCTTGTGTCTGGTGATGTAACCGCGCTGGGGTTTGTTCCAGCAGGTTTTCTTCTGAGCCTATAAAAGAAGTGGGCTGCCTTCTTGACCAAAAAAGTGAAGAAGACCAGCAAGGGCTAGGTGTTGTATGTCCTTAAGGAGGACTATACCTTGGTGTTTAGTAAAATCCCAAGAGTTTGCTTGGGAATTGGATGTACGACTTCCATTTGGAAGGGCCGAACTAGGATAAATTTATGTGTTCCTTGTGTGCTTACTTTTGTGCTCTTTACTTCCATTTCACACGTTTATCTATACTAACCAAACATTTTCAAATGGTGAATTTTTGTTTCAATTTTCAGATTTCCTATTCACCCCCCCCCATAAGACCCGGCCCTCCTGGACCCTTGGCCTATCCTCAGGGTCGTGACAGGCACCCTGGTCGCGACAAGGTCGCGCCAGGGGTGCCCGTCACAACATGGTTTGTGTGGTGACACACCTGGCTTTCGCGACATGGTCGCGACGAGGGTGGGCATCGCGTTCTTGTCACGGCATCTGGAGGCATCGCGACTGCTTTTCTGACAGACGTGACCGTTGTCCTGTCTGTCAGAACGGTCGTGTCGGGTTGCATGTGCATACAACATTGACGCGATCTGTCAGGCCGTCGCATTCTGGTTTCCCAGTCTTCGACGTTTGACCAGTTTTGGGGTCGCGCCGGAGTTGTCCGTCATGACATGGTCGCGACACCTAGGGGCATCGCGATACGGTTGTTGTCGCGCCAAGCCGACCCGTCACGTCTTGGGGGCCGTCGGTTTAAAACCGAGGCTATGCCCCATTTCCCCCTCTCACCCTTTCTCTCCTTCTTCTTCCTTCTTCTTTCCCTCTCGAGCTCCCTTGCGATTTCTCGACGGTTCTTCGTGCTCGTGGTGCTCGTGATGACGTGGTGTCATCTCCATCGTGCAGAGGATGTGTTCGTGGTGCTTGGAGCGAGGAGGAGGTGGTCATTCCTACATGAAGGCCCCAACGGGTCGGCTCTACTTGTTGAAGTAGGGACCCTTGATCCTCTCACCCTAGTATGCTCCCCTCCCCCTTGAGATCATGCTTTTCCTGTGGTTTGGGTTGTGGGAGTGTGAGATCCATGCTCGTGGTTGAGTGAGATTCTCCATCGAGTGTAGATTCTTGTGAATCCATGTTTGTGGGGTTTTGAGGGTGGTTTGCATGGTTTAATAGCTTTCCTACATGTTGAGAATGCTCCCCTCCCCCTGTGGAATGGTTGTATCGCGTTTTGGGGTGGTTCTGGGAGGACTGCTCCTCGGCTGAAGGCGCGACTGCTATAGAGGTCGCGATGATGTCACGATCGACATGGTCGCTGCGAAATCATCGCGACACTCTTGTTCATCGTGACAAGGTCGCAACGGCTTGGGCCGCCGCGACAGTTTAGCGACAGGATAGGGTGTCACGACATGGTGCGACGGCCTAATGCGTCGCGACTACAACAGAGACAGGTAGATCATATGAAGTTTCATGCTTTTGTGGAGTCTTCATCGCTTTCTGCTTCTTACTATACCCGTGGCACCTGTGCTAGTTCCTTAGTACGGTCCTATAATAGTCGTTCGCCAGTGCTCGGCACTTGAGGGCTTGTCCTGTGAGAGGTTGTTACCGTTGCCTGGGACCCCCGTCCCTGCGCGCCTATTGAGGGAGTACTCTGGACGGCGGGCATGCTCGAGTCACGGACTCTGGAGCAGAGGGGAAAACGGTGGTTAGGACAGTGACGTTAAGTCGTTTGCAGAGCTCTCGTAGTAGGTCTGTGACGCCGAGGTCATTTTAAGGAGTTCTTTCCGACGCAGTCCAGCTAGTCCTTTTCTTCTGCCTCGCTCTTTGCGGCCCCGGAACCGCCTAGAGAGGCCAGACATGGGACCGTAGTCCGGCCAGACAACGGCGGTTACTATTGTGTGCATTGTGTCCTGCCTCACTCTGACGAGACGTGGAGGTTTGGACCTAGGTCGAGGGTAAGACGTCGGTGGATGCACCTGACGGTTGACTAGTGGTAGTGCTTTCTATAGCTAGTGTTTCTTGTCCAGGCGGGGTTTCCCCCTGTCTGTGTTGCTAGCCGTGTGGTGGTCACGACGAGCAGTCGTACGGAATTTCCAACCATGTTGTACTTCCGTACCATTGCTAGTTAGTAGCTTTGCTTCCGCACTTCCGTTTGCAAGTAGAAGATATAACTGCTGTTATTTAATTGATTATATGTATTCTTCTGCCTGTTAGAGCCAGTAGGAGATTGGTAGTCCCTACTGAGCTCCTATTGTGAAGCTCATCCCTCCTTTATCCCACGTGAGACTTCTCAGCAGCGGCAGTGCGCACACCGGGTGGAGGAGACGGGGTGGTAGTCATGGTCCCCGTAGCTAGCAGTGGTTTCCCCCTCTCAGTGTACATCACCGTCGGGGTATGCCCCTAAGGGACTTGTTATCCCCTGCCTTTACTTGTACTAGTTGTGTGTGTTGGGACTGTACTTAGAGCGGCACACAGCGGTCTCGCTCTTCTTTCGATTTTCGCGTGTGCGCTTCTAGTTTAGCAGTTGGCGTTTACATCCATTACATATCCTATTAGATTTATATTATAGCCCTTCTGGGTCTCTGGATCTGTGGGCGGCGACCGCGAAAATCGAGTCCTCGGCGTGGGCCGAGGGTCGGATTCTCGGGGTCGTTGTAGTTGGTATCAGAGTGAGAGTCTGATAGGACTTGTAGAGGATTTAAACTACAACAGGAAGTCCCAACAGTAGTACAAGTACACCGCTAGCCGCCCGAGTTGGTATTATTAACCGTGCTGATTGTGTGCCGTGCAGGATATGGCTCCGCACAGGCGCAGGCAGGTCAGAGAGGTGGTAGAGCAGTAGGATGAGTCTGATATGCCCGCGCAGGGGCAGGTCTAGTAGGAGGTGTCAGTAGAGGAGTCCGTGGCAGAGCCTCAGGGTTTACTGGTAGCAGCAACAGCAGGAGTACCAGCCTCAGCCGTAGCAGTATGCAGATTGGTTCCCCTTGGCTAAGCAGTTCTTCAGGAACTTGTACAAGGAGCGTGGCAGCCTGGGCAGGCGGCAGCGGGAGGTCAGCCTCCAGTACCTCCCCCAGCGATACTGAAGCAGCACGCAGATCCAGAGGTGGAGCATCCAGTAGTCCAGCAGCCGTCGGGTACGGGGAGTACCTGGGCCAGTCGGAGGAGGACGACAGTCACGGAGGACAGGACCGCCCTCTTGGAGAGGTTCTTGCATCTCCGACCACCAATGTTCTTTGTATGTATGATCCAGACAAGGCAGAGAGCTAGACGCACGAGTTGGAGCCCACGTTCGAGACCATGGAGTGCGCCGAGGAGGACCAGGTATGACTAGCAGTGTATCAGCTCAAGGGAGCAGCCCATGAGTGGTGGAGAGTTCAGCGGCAGACTCACTTCCAGGAGTAGCGGTTGGATCAGATCACATGGAAGCAGTTTTGGAGATCTTTCATAGTGAGTACTTCCCCATCTAAGATCGACGTGAGAGATGAGACCAGTTCCACGAGTTGGTGCAGGGCGATCTCACAGTTACTCAGTACCACCAGAGGTTCGTCCGGTTGTTGAGACATGTTCCTCATGTTGCAGGCATTGAGCAGGCTTGCGCAAAGAGGTTCATTGCAGGTTTGAGGCCAGACTTGAGGTGGGGCATGACTGCTCACATGTGTACCACCTTTGGAGAGGTCGTGGCTAAGGCCACTACCTTGGAGAGAGAGACCTGGCAGCCCCAGCAGCAGCAGTGGCAACAGCAGCAGCAGGGAGGAGCCTCTTCCACGTCCTTGCCATACCAGCTTCCCGCAGGTAGTTGTGGTAGCGTGACTTCTTCTTCTTCGGGCTCGGGCAGTTCTGGTAGTTCCGAGATTCGCTCGAAGTTCAGGCAGTTGCCCACTCGCGGGGTGGACGGAGTTGGCAGTAGAGGGGGCAGTCAAGGTTTGCGGAGCAGTCAGTCCAGCAGGGAGCTGAGCAAGGCAGATAGGAGGCAGTTTGCTACACTTGTGGTGTAGCACCCCGGAAAAATTTAATAAGTAAAAATTTGAATAAATGGAAATAAATAATTTCCATAATATCAGATTATTTAAAACTTACGTACCTCTATCGTATGTGCTAAAACACATCAGAAAATTCCGTAAAAATTATAAATCGACCCCAAACATTATTAATAAATGTTTTACAAAGAAATTTATGTCAATAAAAATCGGATAGCATGTTTAAAGTGTTTCACGACTTATTATTGTAATTCATGAATAAGTCGAAAAATCATTATCACACGTACTTGATGAGTCAAAAATTAAATAAAAATCATATACGAACTTTAAATAATATCCCCTATGACCCATCAAGAAATTTAGGTTAATAAAAATTATTTGGGCTAGGTTTAAGAGTTATTGTGACCGATTATCCAAATTAGGAAACAAGTCGGAAAACCGTTAACACGGAAATACGACGCAACCATAAAGTAAATAAAAATATTGGAGAGACTTCTAACATTATATATTAATGACCCAATCTCATAATTTTGCCAATGGACATCATTTGGCCCAAAAATCAAATGAAGCAAGAAAATACATAGAAATTCGCAACTTAATTAAGCTGAAAATAGAAGGGGGTTATTAGGGCAAACCCCAAGGCAATTAGCTTTCTTGGCAACCCAAATTCGTGCTAACTATAGTGGGAGGTTTCCTAAAGCCTCACACACTCTAATGGAGGAAGAAATCCTCAATTAGGAAAGTGATAAGTCAAAACCGCAACTTGGCTTTCCTTGTCACAATAGGACTCCTAAACACCATGGTTGCTTAAATACTCTTCACCAAACCCTAAGGGATGAAAATATACATTGTGGGGTCGTGGGAGTCTGGTCTTGAGCACCCAAGGGAGGAGGAAACTGCCCCAACTCGGAGCTTCTTCCTGCTGCGTTCTGCTTCAAACTGTGCAGATAACCCTTCTTGTGGTCGACCAAAGGTGAGTCAAACCATAACCAAACATTGAAATACTTATACCCTTGGAAATAGGGTCAAGTCTACTTCCTAACTCAACTGGATGCCCAATTTTCGTGTAGTATACACAGAGTATTAAGCGTTATTCAAATAGTGGTCTAAACAAGGGATTTCTAAAGAATGAAACTTCATAACCCCAGAAGGTAGGTTTTCTCAGACCAAACCTTAAAAACTCCTATGCCAATGTGTAGAGCATCAAGTTAAATTTTGTTTCCCACTGATTTCATTGAATTCCAATGAGTACATGTAGAGTTATAGGCGTTTTTCCAAAGTCGCGCATGTCTAAGACTTTTTATGTTCGTGTTGATTTATCACACATCTCAAGGCCATTTAAAATTATTTAAAAATCATAGTTCTCTCCTCTGTCATGTTCCCAACAACTTTCATGTTGAGGCTTTTGTCCAAAAAGCCCTAGTTTAGGAGTTACAAGCATTGCATGAATCACACCCTATGTTTCCTGCGTTTTCAACGTTTTCTGCATAACTCTGAACCGCGTCCGATTCAGAGGACGCTTTTAAAGCGCCTGGTGTCGCGTCGCGCATGGGCAACGTCACCATCTGAAATGCATCCGAAGATGCCGATGCGATTAAGGCATTGACCCGTCAACGGCCCGCGTGAGTCTGGCACCGCCTAGGAGTCAGCGCCAGTCTGAATCGTGGCCAGATTCCCGACGCGTTTCAGGCGCTTTCCGCCCAAAGATTTATTAAATGATTTTTTGTAGACGCGTCCGGGTTCCCCGACGTGATTCGAACCTTACGCGGCCAGGCCTATGGATGCGATTTAGGTTCTCATTGTTCGACTGTGTTTTGACTGTACACTAAGTTTTTAAATGCGTCCACTGTTTAGGACGCGTATTTATATGCTACACGAGGTCATTTAACATGTTTACAAGTGTATAATTTATATGTCTGGGTCTGATCATTACATGATATTTGTTTAATGGCTTCAAAGTGTTTAACCCACTTAAAAAGCTTTCATTACACGAACATTATTCTAATTTCTTTCTTAATGACGTGACCATCATGTAGCTTTTGATTCACTCTTTGTACCTGTTCTAGCTTATTTAAATGATAATTGTTATCTTAAAATCTTGCAATCCATGTTAGTTAAAGTGCATAGTTTCTTGTCATGTATCATGCTAAGTGTTTTCCGCGAGTTTGAGACCGATGGATTGTGGATTGAGATGCGCACATCACTACACACTTGCACATCTAGGTAGCCTTTGGGGATTTGGAAGCTCTCTATCGATCATTCTGAATCGATAAGACTAGCGACCTTTTCTCTAAGACCTCCATAAATCTCCGCTCTCCGTGGATTCCCACATGGAGGCTGAGTTGGTTGTACCATTGAAGTTCCCTGGAGATAGCGTGCACTTTCTCTCTCATCTTGTTCTCGTGAGTGTGATTTACAATCTAGACTAAAGCCATTATGTAAAGATTAAACTAAAGTATAATCTCTCAAAACCGCCACCTTCTATTAGCATTAGAGTGAAGGCGCTGAGTTTTACTGACTCAGGGGAGTCTGCTGTGTTCTTCTCCCAGGATGAGGTGAGTAAATCCATTCAAACTCTAAAACTAGCCTTCATCGTTCGCTGTGCTTATGGTAGATGTTCCATCCCGAAATTCAAGACCTGTCTCTCTCAAAGGCTATCGCTCAAGGGGGAGTTCATAGTGAGTGTCCCCAATAGCCATCATTTGTTGCTAAGGTTTGATTTGGAGGATGACTACTTGAAGGTCCTAATGAGAAGGAACCTGTATCTCAAGGGCCTTCTATACAGTTTTTTCAAATGGGATCCTCAGTTTGATTTTAATGCAGACCCAACTGTCATTCCCATCTGGATTGGCTTTCCAATGCTTCCAGTGAATTATTATTATGAAGACTCTTAGGTCTATCACAGGGAATATTGGACATGTCCTCAGAATCTATGACCCAACTATGGCTCAAAACACTAATGAAGCTTATGTGTGTGTAGAGCTAGATATCATCAAAAACAAATCGGAGAGAATTGGATAGGTTGTGGTTCTCATGGATTTTGGAAGAAAATTGTTTATTATGGCATTCCGGAGGTGTGCTCGCTCTGTCACAGGTTGGTTCATGCAGTGTCAGACTGCCATAAGAAGCAAAAGTAGCCGGGGAACACATAAACACCGAAAGAGAATACAATAAAATCTCAACAGGCTCAAAAAATAGTGCTTTACCAATGCGATCAACCTGGCGTCAAAAGGTTCTTCAGGAAGGCACGACTAAATTAACGTCGGGCAATAGGTTCGCTGTGCTGGAGGAGGATCTAGTTAATGAGGGGGCCAGTCTTTTGCCCGCTTCTGAGGTTATAAGGCTGTCAATGGTTCTGTGCGGCAGAAAGATTCACAGGTTCAACCTTCCACTACTGACTCCATGACGTTGCATGATTGTATGCAGACGTGAATGGGGATGATCATTGTGAAGAAGATATCAATGCATAGTCCGATCAGTTGCAGGAGGATCCTGCTCGTTCCATGCCGGCCATGGAGGCCAGTCCATCTTCTCTGGCGACGGTAAATGAAGTGGAGGAGGAAATCTCTGAGAAGATTCAGGAGGATCTGGGTGTTGAATTGGTTGTTTCCTTTCCAAAACCATCTGATGCTAACCTTCAAAAGTTTTCTCATATTGCTGCTGCGGAGAATGTTCACATGCCACATACTGTCATAAATGGAGAAGGTTATACCCAAAAAAAGGACTGGTGCAAGGACACGTTCCAAGGTCAAGGCGGTGGAGGTTCTCTCTGGCCATATTTCACCATGAATAACCCTATTTTGGTTTGGAATATAAGGGGTGTTTCCAATAATGCCTCTAGAAGATCGTTGCGTAAGATTGTCAAAAACCATAAACGTGATATTGTTTCCATTGCAGAGCCGCAGGTCCCTTCTCAAGGGCTTCTAAATTATGTAGGTATCTTAACATGCCTAACTGCATCGGTAATGATGATGAAGATTAAAAAATATGGGTCATATGGCGTGACAGTTCCATACATATGATTTCCTCATCTGCTCAGCAAATTATGTTGGCAATCTCTAAGGATAACATTATTAATATGATGTTTACGGTTGTTTATGCGAGCAACCTTGCTTCTTACAGAAGGGATATATTGATGAACTTATCTATATCTCAGACACTATATTGTTCCCTGGTTCATTGGAGGTGATTTTAATTGTGTCTCTACTCCCACTGAGAAGTTTGGAGGGCGGTTGTGTAACATGCAGGCCATGATGGATTTTAATGCCTTCATTCATGCCTCTTCCTTGACTGATGCTGGTTACATCGGACCTCACTCTACTTGGTCCAACAATCGCACTGGTCATGCATTGGTCAGAGCTAGACTGGATAGATTTCTCATTAATACTCATGTTGTCAGTGATTTTCCTTATTTCAGAGTTAGACATTTGCCCAGAGGCCCTTCTGATCATGCTCCATGGTTGGCTTTCTTTGCCAAGGAGGATAGGCTTCCTGCCAAATTCACCTTCCAGGCTATGTGGATATCCCATAGTTCGTTTCTTGAAACTGTCAGGACGGGTGGAATGAGGATGTTCCCTGGAACCATAATCCATTTGCTACCCTTTTATGAAACTCAAAACTGTTAAGAAGGCTCTGCATCTTTGGAATGAAAAAGTCTTTGGTGATGTCCATGAAAATGTCAAACGCTTGGAGGAAGATATCATTGTTAAGCAAGATCAGATTGATAATAATCCCACTCGGAAAATCGGTCTGCCCTTGGAAAAGCAACTACAGATTTAAACAAGGTCTTCACCATATGGAAAACTTTTGGGCCCAAAAAGCACGTATGGATTGGATGACAAAGGTGACAGGAACTCTTCCTTCTACCATGCGGTTGTACAAGGTAATAGAAGAAGGAATATTATTTAAAGGATCCAGATTGATGGGAACTGGACTGAAGATAGTGAACTTATCAGGGAGGAGGTGGTGTTGGATATTTCCAACAACTCATGCAAACTTCTTCCCACACTATGGATGATTCTTTACTTCAGGTTGTCCCCACTCTGATCTCTGATGTCCAGAATGATTCGCTTTGCGCTACTCTTACTATGGAGGAAGTGAAGGCTGCGGTGTGGAGTATGAATGGAAATAGTTCTCCTGGGCCTAATGGCTTTAGTGGTATATTCTTTACTTCTTGTTGGGAAATTGTGCTGGCTGATGTTTATGTTGTTGTTACTGGCTTCTTTCATGGACATGCCTTTCCTAGAGGTGTCACGTCCACTCTTATAGCTCTTATCCCCAAAAAGGCTCAACCGACTTCTTTTAATGACATCCGCCCGATAAGTTTATGCAACTTTTGCTACAAGATTGTTTCTAGAATTATTTGCGACAGATTGGTGATTATTCTTCCTACTATAATTTCTGAGGAGCAGGGAGCATTTCTTAAAGGGAGATTGATTCTAGATAATGTGTCTCTTTCCCATCAGCTTGTTCAGGATGTCAACAGGAAATCTAGAGGGGGCAATGTGATATTCAAGATAGACATCAGGAAAGCTTATGATAGTGTAGAATGGGACTTCTTGTTTGCAGTGCTAAGGAAGTTTGGCTTTTCTTCAAGATTTGTTTCCTACATTGGTATGTTGATATCTAACTGTAGGTTCTCAGTATTGGTGAATGGTCTGCCCACTGGTTTTTACAAATCTACTAGAGGGCTTCGTCAGGGGGATCCCATAGCCCCTTCTCTCTTCATCATTATGGAAGACGCTCTTAGTAGGGTTAAAGAACATGGTTTTCACTGGGCGTCTCACTCCTTATGCTGGCCCCAGGGGCTATCCGCCCCCCTCTCACCTTCTTTATGCTGATGATACCCTAATTTTTCTTAATGGTAGTATTCTTAATGTGAAGATGCTCATGCAATTCCTTAACAGATATAGTCAATCTTCTGGCCAGTTCATAAATGCTAGCAAAAGTTCCTTTATGGTTTCAAAAAAAGTCTCCAGGTTAGCAGTCCAAAAAACAAAGATGTCACAGGTTACATGAAACAAAATGTTGTGCTTAGGTATCTGGGAGTTCCTTTCAGAGCCGGTAAGGTTCTGGTTTCTGACTATCAATTTCCTATTGATAAAGTTAACAACAAACTTGGCAGTTGGAAGGCTAACTTAATACTCAAGCTGGCCGGATCACTCTCATTAATTCAGTCCTTTCCTCCATTCCTGTCTACCTGGCAGCGGCTTCCAGCATTCCCAAAGCGATTCTATCTATATACACAAGTGCTCTGTTGCGTTCTTCTGGAATGGTACTGATGGTGCTCGTCGGCGACACTGGGTCGCCTGGAACAAAATCCAATGTCCCAAGGTGGAGGGAGGTTTAGGTGTCAATAATATTCATCATGTTCAGTTGGCTCTGGCGGTGAAAAACAATCTAGAATATCCACCATGGCAATTCATTTTGGTTTGGTTATGCTAGAAAGCGATTTCAGTCTAACAATTTCTCTCTTATTCCTGGTATACGCAAGCATATTTGTTACACTGCTAAAGAAATTATCCAAAGAAATACTCGCTGGATTCCAGGCATGGCAAAACATTGATGTTCTTGAAGACATTTGGATTGGAGATCAGCTGCTATTAAATATTTTCATGGGACGGTGGAAGACGTTGGTTTCTCCCGATGGATGTTGCTGAACTGGAATCCCACCCGCTACGTGCGGCCCTTCCTGCTGGTTTTTTAACAGTCTACCCTGTCTAATGAGGAAGATAGATGCATTTGGACTGCTACTTCAAATGGTGAGTTCTTAGCTAAATCCACGTACAATTGATCATACATAATAGCACCTGCCATCCTGCCTCTATGAAGCTTTGGCATCACTGTTTCCTCCCTAGATCCTCTTTGTTTTGTTGGAAAATTCTCAATCGAGCGGTGACTGTGATGGTAGAATTGCTGAAAGCGGGGTTCATGGTGTTCTAAATGTATGCTGCACTTCCCCTCGAATTGAGGACATTAATCATGTTTTCATTAATAGTGAGATGGTGCTCAATTGTGGAAGTGGCTCCTCCACTTGTCAGTAACTAGGTGCATCTCACCAGCAAATTACGGCCCGGATGTGGGATTTCTTGCAATAAACAAATATGAATACACCTAATAGTTCATCTCTATATACGGTTTGGTACTTATGCTTGGGAACTTTGGAAAAATAGGTGTGCTGCTAGGTATAAAAATAGGAAATCTTCGATTAGGGACATATTAGAAATATCAATCTTCATATGGTTTTGCACTCACCAAGACCGAATTCCATGTTTCCCCTACTCAGGAGGAAGATCAACTCTTCGTAGCTATGGTTTCCATGCTAATGTTTCTATCAAATAGGGAAAGCTAGTTCGTTGGATCCCCCAATAGTTGGATTCTGTTTGAATGGGATGGCACTGCCAATGGTATCCTGGGATATGGGGGGGGTGGTTGTATCAGGGACAAGTAGGGCAAGATTTTGGTGGCTTCGCTCACATATATGGGGAGGGTAACAGCTTTATTACAGAAACTCGTGCCCTTATGATGGCATTTGTCGGGCTCATACCATGTGAATCAGATTATTAGTTATTTATTCAAAACTCCTATCTTTGGTTACATCGCTCCAGCTAGGTTCCTGCATTGCTTGGAAAGCTCATGTTTGATGGAGGGCGGTTAAGAACTGGTTGCAAGAAGATATGCAAATCCTTTCCCATGTTTACCGAGAGGCTAACCAAGTGGCTGATCAGCTAGCAAAACATGCTATTTCTTCTATGAGTAATGAGGTTTTTTGGGGTTTTCATAGTCTTCCAAGGACTTGTAAGGGGCCTTTGATTATTGACAGATTTGGTCTTCCTAATATTAGGCTGGTCTGATGGGGCTTTGCCTTCTTTTGTAACTTTTTTCCTCATTAATATAATTTCGGCCAGATCACCTCACTGGTGGAGTGGTTTCATTCGTCCCCTTTGGGGAAGGGTGCACTCTCCTGGTTGAGTTTTCTGAGGACCAGGTTCTTAAAAAAAAAAAATAAAGTATAAATCATAACGTTATGCTGCCAAATTTATCTCTTGACCATTGTTATCATGAAATGTTCAATTCACTTATTACTTGTTCTCATCATCATCATGAACATGACATTACACATGCTTACTTTTGAAATTCTCATTGGCTATTATTAATGATTGTGGGTATCTACATTTAAAATTTAAGTGAGATGCTGACCGGGCATGGCGAGTGTCCAAGGGCTCCAGTCTAGCCCCAATGACGGAGAGTCAAAATATACTGTTAACCATAAGGTATAATGATTACTGGCATTGCATCTGCGCTGGGAGTCATGCGTGCGTGTTGAATGATAGATACAATAACCATATACACGTGTCCTGGTGTACACTCTTGATGGATCTTTTCTTGGTGTACATTAGTGTCTACATGCCTAATTAGTGTTACATGATCGTGCTCGTGCGTTCTTGCTTGCTTGCGTGATATGGCCATCCTGCATTTATTGCAATTAGTGATATCTTGTGTTCTTGAAAGCTATTGACATCAAGTGAAATCTTGCGTGCTTGTACAAAGTGAAATATTGCTAGTTATATCTTGTTATATCCTTCCAGATCTTGTTCTATCATGATCACTCTATCTAGCTTGTCCATGTATCATGTTTTAATGAGTTTTATTCGTACATGCATATCATGACATTCATCGTGCTTACATAGTTCTAAATTGTTAATCACTTATATCATTGTCCGCACATTGAGATATAAATCCTACTGGGCTAGTTTGCTCATTCCCTTACTTTTACCCAATCTAGGTGACTGTGACGTTCAAGAGGAAGAGCAAGTTTATGATGGGAATGCATTCGAGTGATGAGCGTTCCAACTATGAGTCTATCTATAGTTAGTTTATTTGAGTGTTAGAACGTGTAGTAGGAAGTGAGGAATAAAATGTACTTTTCTTTTTATTTGAGTCTTAGTCCTGTATTAGTTCCTTTGAAACAAATATTAGATTTGAATACAATTTCCATTGAGTTCAATATTTGGGCCCTATGATGATGTATGTTGTTATACATTTAGTGTGTGCTAGCTAGAGGCTTATTTGCTGACTATTCACGTCTCGGGATATCGACTTGAATTATTTCGCATTATTAATATCTGCTGCATAATTCTTGGGACGTGACATGTGGTTTGTCGGGCCACTTCAGGAGGGATTGCCCGATGGGACAAGTCCAGTAGCCGCTGTAGCCAGCGCAGTATGCGCAGTAGCTACCGCAGTACCAAATCCCTCTCCAGCAGGAGGCACCCCGTCAGCAGTAGTAGGGGTAGTACCAGTAGCAGCCTCAGTAGTTCCCGCAGTACCAGCAGCCTAAACAGTTCCATCCGTACCAGTAGCAACAGTCGTTTCCCCAGCACCAGCAGTCGCCGCAGCATGGGCGTCGCCGTGGCCGTGTGATGGCTCTTACCAGGGAGCAGGCTGAGGCGTCGAACCTGGTTATAGGTACCCTGCCTATCCTTGGTAGAGCTGCCCGTGTTTTGGTTGACCCCGGTGCTTCTCTTTCTTTTGCTTCCGAGGAGTTTTACGAGTCTCTGGTTTGTCACACACCTGAGAGGCAGTGTGACGTGATGGTCGATCTCCCGTCCGGTGATTACATGCGTTCTTTTGGTTACCTGGAGGGCGTCACAGTTGAGGTCGAGGGACACCAGTTGCTAGCCAGGTTGTACGCGTTGCAGCTTTGTGACTTTGACATCATCCTGGGCATGGACTGGTTGGAGGCACACTTGGCTGTGGTTGATTGTCAGCAGAAGACCGTTCAATTTGAGATACCTGGAGCGCTAGTTCTCTGCTTCCGAGGTATCCAGTCTACCCGTCGACCCTTTATTTCCTTCTGTAGAGCTCGTCGTTTGATTTGTGATGGTTGTGTGGCATACCTTGCTTTTGTTTGTTCCTTAGAGCCTAGCGGATCGTCGGTTTTTGACATGCCTATTATTTGTGAGTTCTATGATGTTTTCCTGGAGGATCTACCTGGGTTTCCGCCTGAGAAGGAGCTAGAGTTCTCCATCGAGCTTTTGCCTAGTATGATGCCTTTTGTCCAAGGCACCTTACCGGATGGCTCCAGCGAAGTTGCGCGAGTTGAAGCGCCAGTTGCAGGAGTTGCTTGAGCTGGGCTTCATTTGTGGCGACCCTCATTATATCGGTACGGTTATACCAACCCACGTCGATATAGTGAACGTTGCCACAGTGGGACATTACCCAAACGATAACATTCAGCTGAGATACACTGAATATAAGAACAGAGTAGAGGAAGTAAAAGAACTACTGTCTTCATTTCATTCATCATCCACATTTAACATACATGATTGCATTAACATTTAAAGAACTGAAGTCCACATAATCCATATAAAGGAAGTGCTAAGGTAAAATACATAGTTTATCCAAGTTTACATGATAGTTCTAATACAATGCCTCAATACCTACATCAAAATGTCAAAATGTCAACTAAGCACCACCAAGCTAGCTACTCCCCGCGCGGAGTCGCTCTCCACGGTCTCCTCCAAAGGTGTGTCACCTACTACACATGTACGCCGAAGCATGTAATGAGTCTAAAAGACTCAGCAAATAAACTACATCTATCATACATGCACATATCATAGCGGGTCTTTACATACCATTTACAAGACACAACAGCAGCATGCGTGACATTGAAATTAACAACTTATCATGGTGATTCTACTAATGAAACACATGATGCATGCTTTCAGATTTTCTAAATTAAAATCTCCTATCACATGCTCTCTAATCATTCCAACACATGAAATTCTGTTAGGAACGGATGGGTGGATGGATCAGATCTAGAAGGGGGGGGGGTTGAATAGATCTAACAAATTAATGCGGAAGCTTAAGCAATTTAAAATTACTTCGAATCAGAGATCAAATCACCCAAATAATTTATTGATCTGAAGACTGATTAGTGTGTGTGAGCAAAACCATTAGTAGTGTTAACGAAAATCCCTATGCATGCATCTAGCGAGATACAAAGGCAAACCACAATTCAACCAACGCACAGAGGATTTTTAGGTGGTTCGGAAATCACCTCCAGTGACTCCTACGTCCACCCTTCACACAGTGAGGCCACACTACTCAAAAACCATTAGTACAACTCACACAGGAGCACGACGACTCCAAACACCCTTGAGCACGATGACTCAAGAACACTGGGACGACGGACTCCAAACTGAGCACGACCGGCTCAAACAACAACCGCAGTACGACGACTCCAAATTGAGCACGACGGCTCAAACCACACAGTGAATACGACGACTCACAAACCAGAGCATGATGGCTCACAGTACAACTGCTAGAACAACACAAACGAGATCAGATCCTCTAGCAATCATCTGATTCAAGACAGTTTCGTACACAGAAATTTGTGCAGAACTTCATGCACAAACATCATTGACGAAATAAGGAAGAAACAACTCAGATATGAAGGAAATAGATGTAGAAAGAGTGTTCTTCAATGAAGATGCCTTGTAGATGCTTCAATTGAGGAGCCTTGATGGAAATCGATGGAGATTCTCCTCAATTGGCGATGCTCTGCTTTGATGGCATCTGAAATGCCAGAAATCCTTCTTCTCCTAAGCCTCTTCAGTTGGATCTGCTCCGTTGCCTTGAACAGCAACCTTCTCTTCAGGGATCCCCTTGATCCCTGATCTTCCTCTTAAAAGAAGGCTTGTAGCTTCTGGAGATGGAGACAGATTGGAAAACCCTCTTGGCCGCAAAAGGCTTCTTTTGGAAGTGTATGGGTTCTCTCCTACTTGGGGTACAAGGAACATGGGTATTTATAGCCCCAATGTCCATAAGTGCTTTGGGGTGCATGGGCACGAAAACCTAGGTCAAATTCCCTAAATCCCAAGCATCCACGTGTACATAGAAATTCACATTTTTGAGTTTCAGCTGGAGTGTGTCGACCTGCCCCTGGCTAGTGTCGACTGCTGTCCCAGTCAGGCAAACATGTCTGCTGGAAAGTGGATATAGTGTCGACCTGCCCCTGGCTAGTGTCGACCTGTTGTCCCAGTCAGGCAAACATGTCTGCTGGAAACTAGGTCTTGTGTCGACCTGCTTTCCGTTAGTGTCGACCTGCTTTGCCTGTCAGGCAAACTTATCTTCTGGAAATGGTCTAGTGTCGACCTGCCCTGAACTAGTGTCGACACTACCAAGACAAAAATGTGTGAACCTGAAAGTTTACATATAAACCATTAGTACAAGATATTATCATTAAGATATGAGATATTAAACATCAAAAACAATGTTGTCTAAGCATATTGTGATATATATAAAATGTATAAATGTTCAACATATCATCATTAAACTCACAACATGTCATCATTAAAATCATATATCTCATCATTAAAATCACAAAGTTATCATTAAAATCATAATATGACATCATCAAAATCAAAGTATTCATCATTAAAATCACATTATGTTATCATTAAAATCATATATGACATCATCAAAATCAAAGTATGTATCATTAAAATCACATTATGTCATCATCAAAATCAAAGTATGAGTGATGTTCATTGGTCATCATTAAACTAGAACTTTAGGAAATTCCAAAACACACACAACCAACAATCTCCCCCTTTTTGATGATGACAAAAATATGCACTATCTCTCAATATCTTGACTCCTTGACTACAATAACTCCCCCTTTGACCTTTCTCCCACTAGAGACCTTTCTTCTTTAAAGAACTTTCTCCCCTTGAGCTTTTCCCATTAGAGATCTTTCTCCCCTTTTGACAGCATCTAAAAGATATGCATGATAGAGAGACAAGGATGGTTGGAAAGCAAGAGATGAAATGTGGAAAGGAATGGTCAGAAATGATCAAAATAATGAGACAGAGTGATATTGACATATGAGAGAAATTATTGTGTTTTTGTTATTGTGCAACATGGTTTAATCACAAAGACACACTCAACACAAGAATAGCAAATTATAATGAGCTGAATGTGGTTAAAATAATGATGCAAATGTGAAAATAAGTGATCTAAATGAGTGAGCAGAAGTATTAACAAGGATGTTAGGAGCTTTAATTTTGACACATATGTTGAATAATAAATCTAAACTCAGAAAAACATGAACTTTATTGAGGGTTAAGCTTTTCTATCCTGTCATCTTAACTTTCTTTTTCATTTTTAACTGGGAAAGAGTACAAGTATAAATTAGTTAAATCTCACTTTTCAGTGTAAGAAATCACATTGATCAGATGCAAGATCTCCTGATTACTCAAGTGTTTAACTTTCATTATCTTATACAGAGCTGAAAACTTTTATTACCACTTTTTTGACGCCAAACAATCACTTATCAGGTGAAATGACCCGGTTACTCAGTGGTTCAAAATTTGCATTGCTCTGTTTGTATCTATCCAGATTTATCATTTTTCTTTTGATGGTTAGCAGGAATATTTTTGCTTTGACCAGAAAAGTCATGACTACGAATTTAGAAAAAAAAATTCTTAACATGTGGTAAAGATAAAGCTTAACATACACATGTGAAATATTAAAGCCACTCATGTGTAGCAACCTGAATTTTTGCGAAAAATAAAAATTTAAATAAAGAATTAAAACCTAGCTAAATGATATTTAAATAGAGCATTAATAAACCATTAAATGGAAAAGAGTAATGGGCTTGCTTAATGGATCTTCTAGAATTTATTGGGTCAAAATATGAATTTACAAATGGAGAATAATAGAAAATACCCTAATTCGTAACTAAATTATTACCTAAATAGAAAAGGGATATTTAATGCATTAAATAGGAAGTTAGAGTTGGAATTGGATTCCTAAACCTACCCTATAAGTTTAGCACGAATTTAGATCTCATCCAAGTCTGAATAGGGATTGGAAAGCAAGGAAGGAAGGTGGGAGTAAGGAAATTTCGTAATTTAAGAGGAATTAGAGTAGTAGTAGAAATAGAAATACATACTTGCATAAATACACCTCTTAAACTCCCTTGGGCAACCCTAGCTCGTGGCCAAGAGTTGCTGGATGTGGAGAAGAGGCTAAGGAGGGGAGGATTTCGTGGAGAGAAGAAGAGCTTGAAGCTTCTTCCCTTTTCTTCAAGTTCTAGCCCTAGAAGACAAATCGAGTCAAAGGTAGGCATTCTCACAAGCATAAACCATGAAACTTTTTCTGTAGGTTCTTCTTACCCTCTTGAACGAAACCCCCAAGTTTCATATTTTTCCATCAATCCTATCTTTTGTTCTTAATTTTGAAGTTCTGCAAACAAGACAACCCCGAGATGTCATGTTTAATTCAAATCTCTATGAATACTTGATCCCATGGTACGAAATTTTTACTGTAGATACTTCATCTTGTTAGGGATCATTTGCCCCTAAAAAGCCTAATTTCATTGAGCATGTTGCTCGAAATAAATCAAACTTGCTCCCTGTGTCATGTTCTATGTTACTCGTTCTTGTCTGTTCTCAAACCATATTCAAACCATGCTCTATCTCGAATCCCTATTTACTGGAAGTACCCTTACATGTCTAAGTTAATTTGCAACTGGTTTCATGATTTCATCGGTATACAAATAGTTATGAGTTTCTGAACAACCCTATATCAATTTGATTCAAGTCGGCCGCAATCCAAAGCCTGGTCTGATTCCTGTCAGAGCCAGGCGCAGACCACCAAAAGCGACGGCCCGATATGTCGCCTTCTGGGTCTTATTGCGACCGACCACCTGTCGCATTCTCAAGCCATTGCGACGCCTTCCTTGTCGCTTTCTGAAATGCGACAGTACCTATGTCGCGTTCTCAGAATCCGATTTGCAAGCCCTGGCGACCCGTACAAGACCCTATCGCGTTCTGCCTGGCACATGTCGCCACCCTTACAGCCCTTTGTCGCCTTCACAGGTTTGATGAAAAACTCATGAAAAATAAAATAAAAATATTTTAGTCACTTTCTAAATACACCTTCTTACGGTTATACCCCCAGTAAGACCCTACTTAAAATGGTGCTATATTGAATGATTTAAAATACATCTTCACGACTTTATTTCTATCTATGATTTCCCTTGCATTTGCAAACACATGAACCATCCATTTATGGCTGAAATCTTGCAGAAATATTCTCATAATGTATCTGGTAATTTATTGAAATAAAGTACATTACTTGCCATTTTAAAGGACTTGTATTCGTTTCTTGCGTTGTTTATATACCGATATCGACGCTCCACTGTCCTAGAATTCCTCTAGAACGTCGAGCACCTGTTTTAATACACACTTCTCTTGGCTTGTGGTGAACTCTCCGTCGGATATTCCTTCAGACCGGACTAGTGAGCCCTTGCACAAGGCCTCTGTAAGTCTCCTCTGATCATGGATTCCCACATGGTCGACGAGCCGTTGTACCCTAACACCCATTACCCCACTAGGGATCAATATGATCCAAACGGCTATTAGAAGTTCGCTCTTACCTTGAATCACGTCGGACCTCTGGACTTGTGCATAACATGGCCAGCGAAAGATCGTGAATTCCACCTGACTGCCAATACGACGTGCGCGTGTTGTGCAACTGTTATTATCGCCTGTTTTACTTGTTGTTTTACGGATGTACTCTACTCTCGCTCACCTATTCACGTTCACTCTACTATCTCATCTATTCATCTAGTGCTCTTATCTATTTCTTGTACTCTCAAATGGCCATTAAATGATTGTCTAAAGATAACAATATAACCAATGCCAGCGCAATAGGCCCGATCAGGTCCTGGGGAGAGCGCCCGAAGTGCCATTTGCCCGCGGGAGTTAAATGATCAGGATGTCGGCATTACATCCAAGTGCCTACTATCAAATTAATCTAAGACAATCAACACAAAGTGCTATATTCTCTCGTTGTCTTTTGACAAACCAGTGCTATACTCTCTCTCGCTATCTTCGGATACCCAAAGTGCAATTACTATCTCGATTGACAAGAAAGTTAATCAAAAGTGCTATACTATTCGATTGATAAGAAAATCAATCAAAGTGCAATTTACTCTCTATATGGCCAACTACTTTTTCTCTCCTTGCTATACATGTGTCGTGCTATTGCTTGACGTTGACGTTATTTGCTATCGTGTCGTTGTGCTTTCTATCGTGACTCGATCTTATTCATTGTACTATACTTGATTCATCTGCTAGTTGAACCGTGTTACTTGGCTCTTACTTTCTCGACTTTAACATGACTCGCTCTATCTTGTTACTCTGCCATTTAATGCACTATTAATTAAAGCCTGCTCGAGCCTGAGATTTAAGTCCTACTGGGCGTTATCGCTCACCCTATGTTATTTGATGTTGTGTTCTCAAGTGAGACCGAGGATGAAACATACACTCACGAGGAAGGGGATGACCAAGAGTGAAGCCAGGAGTACCCTCGAGTCATTACGTTATCTTAGAGAGAGTTAGTTATTTTCTTTTATTGCAATGTAATTGGGCCCTATAGAATGGCTCTGATATTAGTGGTCGTAACTAGACATTGAAAAGTTTCAATGAGAAAGATTTGTTTTAGTATTATTCAATGTGTAATGGTTTGATGTCTAGTACTCGCTCTATACCATTTTCTTGCAACTGCCTTCACGCTCCGATATTCCGCGTCGGGGCGTGACACATGTGCCTACAAGTTTTTTGCAAATCATTTTAAAAACATTCAGTATTAAGATTGCATGACCTTGAAATGATACTGAATCTTTGAAATTAAACTAAATGCACAATGATTTTAATTTCAATGTTTTTAATTCTCTCATAAGAAAATAGCACAAGGACTCAAAAATTCTGATGAGTTTGGGGTTCAAAATAGACAAGTAATTTCAAGGAATGTAAATGACTTCCCCCTTTCATGTAGCTCCCCCTCACAAGGTGAACATAAGATTATTGGAGAATAGGAATGGAATGAACATGAATGTTTTTATTGAATGAAAATGACTCCCCCTCAACAATTGCATACAAGACTCTTGATACTTGGCGGAGAAATATACTCGCGCATAGTGAAAGTGTCCAGACAAGCATGACTTGTCTTTCTTCAAATCACCATTTGATATACCAAGAATGCCAATACAATGTGAGAGTGAGGAATCATTTGCAAGAGAGATTTGTCAACAAACTGAATGGGAGTTGATGATTAAACAGATATGACAGTATATTTCTCCAGCATTTCACTCAAAGATTCTTTTGACTCTTTCTCCATAAGATATGCATGATATGAAATGATCATTTATGTGATTCAGATATGTTCATTCAAAGTAGTTGCACAGAAAGAATATGAACATGATCAAGCATCCATAATAAGAACATTTTTGCACTTTTTTCACATTTCCTCCCCCTTAATATGTGCATGGAATGAAAGAGCTAGCAAGCAATGTACACATGATTATGCACACCATTGGCTTTAAGAAAACATGACCTTTGGTACTTGGGGAGTATTTTACTCACGCATAATGAAAGTTTCCAACCAGCATAACTTTTTTTCCCACATGTCATCATTTGATATACCAAGAAGTCAGAGCAGTTAATATGCACACAGAATCATGGGCAATGTTAAGCAAGCATGATTACACAAACGATTCTATTGTTTGACACAAAGTTCATTGTTGGGAGTAGCATTGAAACATTTTCTCATTGTTCAGATAAAATTAAACATTCATTTCAATTCAGGCAATTCACATTTGAAATGATAAAGAAGTTTTACCTGAAAGGACTTCAATTGCTTTTCAAAGATTTTACCTGTTCTCTCCAATTATTTCTTGCCTTGCACAGCCAATATCTGAATCCATTTACAATGTAGGCTGCAAGACTCCTCAGCTTGCTGATCAAGCTGGTTTTGGGACCCACACTTGCTTGGGTCTTGGTAAGATTTTCATTTTCTTTCATTCTCTTCACTTGCTTTCCTTGTAGCCTTAGTCATGAAGCCTTCATTTTGAGATTGACTACAAGGATCCATGCATTCAACATTTAAGCAGCATATTTTAGAACCCAGATTGTTTGGGTCCTAAGGATCTTCCATGAATTTGCAACAATGATTTTTGAATCTAAAAGGATTTGATATTAGGTGCATTTTCTGAAGACTAGAAACACTAGAATCTTGGTTTCTAATCTTTGAGCTATTGGTATAGAATGCACCACTTACATACTGAATATGTTGTTTTCTATTTTTCAGATTTTTATCATTGAGATTTTTATCATGGAATTCAGAAGTTATCTTTTATGCAACATTTCCTTTTTCATGTACATAGTATTTCTGAATGTTTTTAGCATGGACATGATCTTTATTCTTATGTACATTGACATGAAACATGGGAGCTTGCACACAATTATCAATTCTCTGCCAACATTCCCTAGAAGTATGCCCAAATTTATTACAAGTGGCGTTGGACTGATTTGGCATGTTTATTGAAATGTTTGATTTCTATTCCAGCAATGTTTGGCAAGATGACCAGATTTATTACAATTAAAGCAAATGAGAGCATTTCTTACCTGTTCTTACCTTGGCATGTATGCATTTGCTGGAATCTCCTTTTCATGTGAGGAGACTTACCATGAGGAGAAGGAGGTACCCTTTGGTGGCTCTTGGCATGATGTGAATTTTGAACTTGCCTTGAGCCCTTTGAACTGATGGAGAAGGTAGATGAATCTTCTTGACAGTAGCTTCTCCTTTTTATCTTTCTGTTTCTGAACAAGAACTTTCACTAGTTTTTCATTAGAATTAACAGTGTTCTTGTTCGCAGTAGCTTTAACAAATGTTATTGTGGTTTTCTTTTCATTTTCTTAGTTTTCACAGAAGCAAGACTTGTGTTTGTAGTGTTCTTCAATTCATGTTGAAGCTTCTGTTTTTCAGCTTTTAATGCACAACTTCTTTTTCTGAAATTTGAAGTTTATTTAGCATGACATCCAAACCATTTTCATCTTGTTCTTTTCATTTTCACATTGAGCAATTTGTTTTTCCAAATTGGCAATTTTATTACTCAAATTGCTACATTCTTTGTCCAATGGTTTGTCATGGAACAAGCATTCAATCTTCCTTTTTATATGATGATTTTCTTCAACAAGTTGTTTACATCTCTCATTTAATTGATGATCATGAGCCATGTTAGAAATCTGTTTGTTTAATTGATCATTATCAAATTTGAAATTTTCATTGAGATCAATCAATTTTCCATTTTCATTTTCCAGATCAATAACTTTTGATTTCAATAGCTCATGGTTTTCTTTCAATCCATTCAGTTTAGTTTCACAGATTTGGACTTCATCTTCCAAATTCTCTTTCTCAGAATTTAATTTCTCAACTTCATTTTTCAAATTCTCATTTTCTTCTGAAAGATCTTTATCATTGTTCTGGAGCAATTCAAGTGTATTTTTCAATTTTTCACTCTCTTTATGACAATGTTTTAAAGTCTTTTTCAAATCTTTATTTTTAGTGTTGAGCTTTGCATTAAGACTTTGTATCTTCTCACAGAATTCAATCAATTCAGCATAAGACATGTCTTCATCTTCATCAGAATCAGAATTAGAACACATAAATGGATCTGGAAGTGATTTACCTGACCTTGTAGACCCATTTAAACTCTTGTGTTCTGAAGAGGATGTAGAATACTCTGAGCTCTTAGAATGCGCTGTTAGAGCCAAAGTCTTTTGAATTGTTGATTTTCTGGATTCATTGAGGTTCTTCTTTGCCATTAAGTGCTTGTGAATTTCTTTGCTCCTTTTCTTTGTGAATCCTTTCCATCACTGCTGTTGGCCATGAAGCATAACTCCTCATTTGCTGAACTTGAAGAGTTCTCTTCATCATCCTCACTTTGGTCTTCATCCGACCAAGTTGCAATCATGGCTTTTGACTTCTTCAATTTGTTGTTCTTCTCGTATTTGTCCTTTTTGATCTCAGGACACTCACCTTTCATGTGTCCTTTCTTGTTGTACCTGTAGCAAACAAATCTTCATCAGTTTTTTGATTTCTGCTAGCATTAAAATTTGAAGAAGGAGCATTCCTTTTACTAGAAGAATATTTTTTCTTTCCATTGAATTTTCCTCTTCTTGATTTAAAAAATTTCTGAATTGTCTAGTCATGATGTCAAGTTCATCCTCATTAGACTCAGACTCATCAGAACTTGATGTTTCTTGATCTTTCTCTTTGTTGCTTGATGAAGCCTTAAGTGCTACTGGTTTAGCCTTAAGCATGTGTTCTTCATTTCTCTTCAGATTTATTTCATAAGTCATTAAAGATCCTATGAGTTCATCCAAAGAGATTTTGGATAAATCCTTAGAATCTTCAATCACTGTAGCCTTTGTGTGCCAAACAGATGATAGAGAGCCCAAGGCTTTTCTTACCAGATCAGCATCAGTGTATTCCTTACCTAATGCCTTCAGTCCATTGACAATTATCATAAACCTAGCAAACATTTCAAAAATCGATTCATCAGATTTCATCATAAACAATTCATATTCAGAAACAAGTATGTTTGCTTTGATTTCCCTAACTTGAGATGTTCCCTCATACATTATTCAAGTTTATCCCACATTCTTTAGCAGATTTACACATGGATATTCTTGAATATTCTTTAGGGTGGACTGCACACTGAAGCATGTTCATGGCACTGTAATTAAGAGTAGCTTCCTAATCTGCTCTCTAGTCCAATTTTCCTCATCTCCCTGATTTTCATAAGGACCCACTTTAACTATCCTCCAGATTTCATAGTTTTGAGCCCTAAGAAAAACTTGCATGCGATTTTTCCAATATGAATAATCAGACCCATCAAAAATGGTGGTCTATTAATGGAATGGCCTTCAGCTATAAATCCTCGAGAATCCATCAATCAGAATGAGATGGTGAAAGAGCAAGCAAACAATTAAAGCAATTAACACAGAGATCAAACAGAAGCAATCAAATCAGATCAGTAATTGACATTACCCGCTTTGATACAATTGTTAGGAACAGATGGGTGGATGGATCAGATCTAGAAGGGGGGGGGGGGTTGAATAGATCTAACACCAATTAATGCGGAAGCTTAAGCAATTTAAAATTACTTCGAATCAGAGATCAATCACCTAAATAATTTACTGATCTGAAGACTGATTAGTGTGTGTGAGCAAAACCATTAGTAGTGTTAACGAAAATCCCTATGCATGCATCTAGCGAGATACAAGGCAAACCACAATTCAAACCAATGCACAGAGGATTTTTAGGTGGTTTGGAAATCACCTCCAGTGACTCCTACGTCCCCCCTCACACAGTGAGGCCACACTACTCAAAAACCTTGAGTACAACTCACAACAGGAGCACGACGACTCCAAACACCCTTGAGCACGACGACTCAAGAACACCTGGAGCACGACGACTCCAAACTGCGCACGACGGCTCAACAACAACCGGAGTACGACGACTCCAAATTGAGCACACGCTCAAACCACACAGTGAGTATGACGACTCACAAACCAGAGCATGACGGCTCACAGTACAACAGCTAGAACAAACACAAACGAGATCAGATCCTCTAGCAATGATCTGATTCAAGACAGTTTCGTACACAGAAATTTGTGCAGAACTTCATGCACAAACTCATTGACGAAATAAGGAAGAACAAACTCAGATATGAAGGAAATAGATGAAGAAAGAGTGTTCTTCGATGAAGAGGCCTTGCAGATGCTTCAATTAGGAGCCTTGATTGAAATCGATGGAGATTCCCTCAATTGGCGATGCTCTGCTTTGATGGCATCTGAAATGCCAGAAATCCTTCTTCTCCTAAGCCTCTTCAGTGGATCTACTCCCTTTCCTTGAACAGCAACCTTCTCTCGAGGGATCCCCCTTGATTCCCTTGATCTTCCTCTTGAAAGGAAGGCTTGTAGCTTCTGGAGATGGAGACAGATCTGGAAAACCCTCTTTGGCCACCAAAAGGCTTCTTTTGGAAGTGTAGGGTTCTCTCCTACTTGGGGTATGGGAACATGGGTATTTAGCCCCATATGTCCATAAGTGCTTTGGGGTGCATGGGCACGAAAACCTAGGTCAAATCCCCTAAATCCCAAGCATCCACGTATACAGAGAAATTCACGTTTTGAGTTTCAGCCGGAGTGTGTCGACCTGCCCCTGGCTAGTGTCGACCTCTGTCCCAGTCAGGCAAACATGTCTGCTGGAAACTGGGTCTAGGGTCGACCTGCCTCTGGCTAGTGTCGACCTGCTGTCCCCGTTAGGCAAACATGTCTACTGGAAACTGGGTCTAGTGTCGACCTGCTTTCCCTTAGTGTCGACCTGCTTTGCCTGTCAGGCAAACTTATCTTCTGGAAACTGGGTCTGAGTGTCGCGACTTGCCTAAACTAGTGTCGACACTACCAAGACAAAATGTGTGAACTAAAAGTTTAACATAAAACCATTAGTACAAGATATTATCATTAAGATATGAGATATTAAACATCAAAAACATGTTGTCTAAGCATTATTGTGATATATATAAAATGTATAACATGTTCAACATATCATCATTAAACTCACAACATGTCATCATTAAAATCATAATATCTCATCATTAAAATCACAATATGTTATCATTAAAATCATATATGACATCATCAAAATCAAAGTATGTCATCATTAAAATCACATTATGTTATCATTAAAATCATAATATGACATTATCAAAATCAAAGTATGTCATCATTAAAATCACATTATGTCCATCATCAAAATCAAAGTATGAGTGATGTTCATTAGTCATCATTAAACTACAACTTTAGGAAATTCCAAAACACACTCAACCCAACAGTTCTACTTTCAATTAAGCTAAAACATGAAAGCAATTTAGCATGATTAGCTTACATGCATGAAAGAAAACATACTAACATGGTTGCTACTCATTCCTACACATGCACATAACCATTTACATGCTTTAAGCTTGCTGTTTGAGATGGTTTACACCTTACAATCTAACACATGGAAGCCACATTCTCATTCAAACCACAACGTGAGAGTAACATACATGGAATGGTTTGCACATAAGTAAGATTGTCCCTAGCATGGATTCTACGCATTGTACACATATAGGACATGATCATAACCACATTTATATTGTTGTTCTACATGATTTCAGATCATTATATCATGGATTTCAATTTCACATCCTCACATTTTGGTTTCACAAATTTACACAATTTCTTATTCACATACTTCACACTTTACACATTCACATTTCACATGTTCACATTCTCACTTTACACATGGACACATTCACATTTCACATTTTCACATCTTACACTTTAGTGCCGTGACACATAGTCCAAACTACCATAAGAAGGACACATCACCTCACATATACATAGACGTCACCTAGGCAAATAGTGACGACTCTTGGACTGCGCAGACCGGGAGAACAAGTCTCCACCCTAACCAGTGGTACTTGTCCACCTCCAGGATTTCATCCTAATGCCCTTAGGATCACAACACATCGAACCTTCTCATGGGGACTTTTCCACGATACGGTTCCACTGCCCTCTATGGAAGCAGTGTCACACTTGGCACAGTCTTACACATTTCACATTTACCGATTTTAACATATACTTTTACGCATGACACTCACATCTCATTCATTCTCTCAATCAAACATGACTCTATTTTTTTTCCCTAATCATGCCACTACAGATGACAGAAATTAACAGTCAGGAAGTTTCACAATCAGGTTGGGTTAACACAGAAATTAAATCATTCACAATGGCATGCATCAAATTCACATATTCTCGCATGGAAATTTCATATTGCATTGTATAGTTGTCCAAATGACTTGAGATTTAACCACATGCTGATTACAGGTTTATGATTTAACATGCAAATTTTCACAGTTTTCTGACTCATATTGCATTTACAGAAATTAAAACATTCAGTTGCATGCCATTCATAATTCAACTTGTCATGGAACATAACCCGAATCTCAGATTGGCAATTCACAGATCTGAATCTATCATATATGTTGTCATAGAAATTTTCCCCGAATTTATTTCCCAACATACAATTTACTGTGGATTTTTGGAAATCCTACACATACTTCCTATTTCCATTGCAGTAATTACCGTAAATCATATGAACATGAATAATTTCTCAAATTTGCAGGGTGTGAACTGACACATATACACATGGGGTAGAAAAATCCAGGGCAATTAATTCCTCAGAAATCATATAGACAGTAGATAATCGTGCATAACCCTTTTTCCCCAACATGTATTTCGATAAATCCAACAATTTATGCCATCCACGGAAAATCACAGAAATTTCCACACACATCACATTAGCTATTTTACATAACATATAAAAATTACAATATATCCTCATGCGTCAATGTCCGGAAAATAATTACTTAAGGCAGAACAGTTCACTATTCTGCACTGAAGAACTTAGCGGCAGTGTCTGGCCGTTCAAGGAGCTGGACGGCAAGATCGTTGGACGCACACTGGAGATCCTGGCGTCAAGGCATTGATGCCAAGTTCCTATCTGTGCAGGAACACAGACCGAGCTCCAATTAACAAGAAGAATGGGGGATCTAGGACACGAGGAAAAATGTGTAAAAATAAGAAAACCCTACTAGACATCTACAGGGACGATAGGGGTAGGTACTTGCCTCTTGCAAAAACTCCAAAGGGACCAAAGGTGGCGGTGAAGCTCTCCTTGGGCAGTCCCAAGAAGCTCCAAGAAAGCCTTCCTCCGGGTTCTTGAGCAAACTCCACAGTAGGTCGAGGTCGGGGATGTCTTCCTCGATGTTCCGGATACCTCCTTGTCATGGTAGATGGCTGGAACAAGCTTCAGATCACCGGATTAAAGGTTGCAAAGGTGGGGTTTTGCTCACAGCAGCTAGGGTTTTTCTCTATCTCTCAAAAGAGGTCAAGAGAGGGAGTTTAGGGTTGCATTCAGGTTCAGATATAGGAGAGAGGCTTCTCCCATCCCGCAGGGTTGATGTGAACCCTTTCAGACCGTTGGGGATAGCTCCCCAATGGGTAAGCTAGCCTGCTCCCAGAAATCCAGGCTCTGCAACGCATGCAGGTTAGGGAAATTAACGTCCACATCGCTGGATGCTGGATTTAATATTGGCGTCCATATGGTTGAAGCCGACACAACGCAAACGTCCATTGATTTTGACGCCAAGTTGGCCTTCGGCCAGAACTCAAAACATGCAGAAACCATGCACAACTTATACCTATATACGCGCCATATGTATACTGTCATGTACATACTACCATCATACCTTCTACACTATTTACATCTAATTTATACACATGCAGCATAAGTATACTAACTAGTACTTATGTAGATTTGCATACATACATACACACATGAAGTATTCACATGCAATACCAATAATGCCACAAATTTTGAGGGCCTTACATCATCATCTGAGTCATTTTTCGTGGGGAGCGCCAGTGCTGTTTGTGAGGAAGAAGGATGGTAGTCTGCATTTGTGCATTGATTATCGACATTGAACCAGCTAACAGTAAAGAACAAGTACCCGTTACCGAGGATGGATGATCTATTTGACAAGTTGCAATTAGCCAGACCAGTTGCAATTAGCCAGAGTGTTCTCGAAGATTCACTTGAGGTCCAGTTATTATCAGTTGAGGATCAGAGAGTCTGATATTAGCATGACAGCTTTCCGTTCTAGATACGGTCACTTTGAGTTCTCCGTGATGCCGTTTGGGCTCACGAACGCACCTGCAACATTCATGGATTTGTTGCATAGGGTGTTTAGTGAGTACTTGGACTGGTTCGTGGTCATCTTTGTGGATGACATCTTGGTCTACTCGGCTTTTGAGGAGGAGTACGAGGAGCATCTGAGGATCATCCTAGAGACGTTGCGGAGTCACCAACTTTATGCCAAGTTCGACAAGTGTGAATTTTGGATGAGGGAGATGCACTTTCTCGTGCACGTGATCTCAGGTTCTGGTGTGGCAGTGGACCCTGCCAAGGTGGAGGCAGTGTTGTCGTGGGAGCAGCCTACATCAGTGTCAGAGGCCCGCAGTTTTCTGGGCTTGGCAGGCTACTACAGGAGATTCATCCCGTTGACCAGGTTGACGAGGCTGGATGCTAGAATTGTTTAGTCAGAGGACTGTGAGCGGAGTTTCCAAGAGCTGAAGATGAGGTTGACTTCAGCGCCAGTGTTGGTCTTGCCGTCAGGTAGCGGAGGGTTCGTGGTCTACACTAACGCGTCGAGATCAGGTTTGGGTGTTGTGCTGATGCAACATGGTGGGGTCATTGCCTATGCTTCTTGGCAGCTCAAGAAGCATGAGGAGAACTACCCTACCCATGACCTAGAGTTGGCAGCAGTGGTGTTCACTCTGAAGTTGTGGAGGCACTATCTGTAGGGAGAGGCATTCGAGATCTTCACCGACCATCAGAGTTTGCAGTACATTTTCACTCAGAGGGATTTAAACTCGAGGCAGCGTAGATGGATGGAGTATTTGAAGGACTACGACCTAACCCTTTCCTACCACACAGGAAGGACTAACGTCGTGGTAGACACTTTGAGCATGCGTGTTCGCTTGAGTTCACTGATGGTCCGGGAGTGGAGGTTGTTTGAAGATCTATCGCACGGAGTGTTCTACCCGTCGAGGTGTAGAGACCGTGCAGTGATGACCAGCTTGTCAGAGTGTTTGGCATTACACTCAACTGCTATCTATCTTGACTATCTATATGACAATCAAAAGTGCTATGTTCTCTCATTGTCCATGGACAACAAAGTGCTATCTATTTGACTATCTATATGCCAATCAAAAGTGCTATGTTCTCTCATTGTCCATGGACAACAAAGTGCTATCTATCTTGACTATCTATATGCCAATCAAAAGTGCTATGTTCTCTCGTTGTCCATTGACAACAAAGTGCTATCTATCTTGACTATCTAAATGACAATCAAAAGTGCTATATTCTCTCGTTGTCCATTGACAACAAAGTGCTATGCTATACTCGTTGTGCTATGCCATACTCGTTGTGCTATCTATACTATGGCCATCTTGCTATACTTGACATTGTGTTATCTTGTTATTATTCTGCTATTCCCGACACTTGTGCTATTCTTGGTAAGTCTATATTGGAAAGTCTTGCTATTTCGTTCACGTACGGTTCTGCTATATTTTTACTTGACACTCTCTTCTGTTCTATCATTAGTTACTCTGCCTTTAATGCATTAATTACTTAAAGCCTGCTTGAGCCTGAGATTTAAGTCCTAGTGGGCGATGTTCCCTCACCCTGCGTTATTTGTCGTTTTGTTCTCAGGTGAGACCGAGGATGAGCCATACACTCAAGATGATGGGAACGACCTGAAGTGATGTCATGAGTACCCTAGTGTCCTATTCTATGTTTAGCATTGTGGTAGTTAGGTTTGAAGTTTAGTCTTTTGCCTTCTTTCAATGTAATCGGGCCCTATAGATTGGCTCTAATATTAGTGGTTGTAACTAGCATTGAAAAGTGTTAATGAAATGAATTCGCTTTATTATTATTCATTGTGTAATGGTTTGATGTCTAGTACTCACTCTATACCCTTTTCTTGCAACTGCCTCGCGTTCTGATATTCACGTCGGGGCGTGACAATTTTGTGGTATCAGAGCCTAGGTTATTCCTAGTACATGATGATCTAGGTTAACCTGTCTCGACTAGAGTCAATTATCCTACCTATGTGAGTTGTGGTTAGAGCCAAGGATAACTAGCAAAAATAAACTCACACACGCATGAATTAAATCTCACATCAGTATCATAACAGTAAGTTATTTTTGTAGGAACTAAGCAATCAAGATGACTGTCGAACGGGCTCAAATGAGGGGCATGCAACAAACCATCAAGAACTAACACGCGTCATTGTGCAAGCCACTCAAGGAGGTGGCACTCGTGGTGCAGGCGACCTGCATCGCAACTTTAGAAGTCAGAACCACCTAGGTTCATGGATCCACGGATCTGGATGAAGCTGAGCACTGGCTCCAAGAGACAGAAAGAATTTTCATGTCATGCAATCTGTAGTGGGGGACAAGCTGCTACTTGCCACGTCCAACTAGAGAAGCACGCCCGCGCCTGGTGGGAGTCAGTGGAAGATACTAGAGAGAATGGGCCATTCACCTGGAATGAGTTTAAAGAAGCATTCACTCCAAATACTTCTCGAGCGCTGTTCAAGAAAGGAAGGCTGCGGAATTCGCTGCTCTTAAACAGCAGAGTTGACTGTGGCCGAATATGAAGCCCAGTTCTCTAGACTGGCACGCTATGCTGTACATCTGGTGAACACTGAAAGGATGAAGGCTAAGCACTTTCTAAACAACTTAAGCCCCACTACATCACTCAACTCGCACCTTTCGACATCCCGACCTACGCCGAGATGATGAAGAGGGCTCAGCTGCTAGAAAATGCTACGGACTTCACCAACCGTATCAAAGGGAAGTTCGTTAAGAAGGAAGTGACCTCGGGTCAGTCATCTGCTAAGCCTACCAACGGCAAGAAGCGTCCCTTCAACATCACGGAGGGATCTAGCCAAGAAAGGAAACCAAGGTTTCGTACCCAACACTCCAACAAAGAGCCACTGCAAACACTGTGACAAGCCTGGTCACACGGCTGATGAATGCTGGAGGAAAGCCGGCGCATGTCTGCGCTGCAGAAGTCGCGAGCACCGTATCCTGAGTGCCCGTTACTGAAAGAGAATGAAAGGCGCCCTAATGCGCCTAAGAAATAGGGCCGACTGCAAGCCCTACATGATGAGGAACCTTCTATGGAGGGGGCATGGTAGAAGGTACCCTTCAAGTTTTCTCATTACCAGCATTCGTTTTATTTGATACTAGAGCCACTCATTCATTATATCTCAAAACATTGTGATACTCTGAATGCTAAACCTATATCCATGGGTTGTGAGTTCTCTGTCACAACGCCACTAGGGGAAAAAGAGAAATTGAAAAAATACTTCCCTCTGCCGATGTAATGATTGTAGACCAACCTAAAAGCCGACCTGGTGTGTATGTCCATGGAAGGCTATGATGTAATTTTGGGAGCCGACTGATTGTCCGCATATGGGGCAAGTGTGAATGTAAGAAAAAGGAAGGTTACCTTTAGTGACTTTCCTAAACTAGCATTCTCCGGGATTAGACATAAGAGACGGATGTCTCTAGTCTCCGCCATAAAAGCCCACAACATGATGAGGAAAGGCTGTATTGCTTTCCTAGCAGCCGTAGTAGTGGAAAAGAAGGGTTCCAAGATAGAAGACATACATATAGTATATGACTACCCAGATGTATTCCCCGAGGACCTGCCAGGGATTCCCCCTGAACGAGATGTCAACTTCACCATTGAGTTGATTCCTGGAGCCGCACCGGTATCGCGTCAACCATACTGAATGTCACCTGCCGAGCTGAAGGAATTGAAGGCACAACTGATGGAGCTACTAGAAAAGGGGTTCATCGGACCAAGTACTTCCCCATGGGGAGCACCTGTGCTATCGTAAAGAAGAAAGATGGATCGATGAGGCTGTGCATCGACTATCGACAACTCAAATAGCTACCATCAAGAACAAATACCCATTCCTAGGTCGATGAACTATTCGACCAAATTTCTGGAGTTCAATATTTCTCCAAGATCGATCTTCGATCTGGCTATCACCAAATGAGGATCAAGGATGACGATTTTTCAAAACAGCTTCAGGAGTAGGTATGGACATTATGAATCGTCGTTATGCCTTTTGGTCTAACCAATGCTCCTGCAGCCTTATGCAACTCATGAATAGCATATATTAGGCATACCTCGACAAGTTCATGGTCATCTTTATCGACGACATCCTCATATACTCCAAGACCAAGGAAGAGCATGAAGAACACCTAAAGATAGCACTACAAGTTTTGCGAGACAACAAGCTGTACCCAAAGCTTAGCAAGTGTGAATTCTGGCTCGAAGAAGATCCTTCTTGGGCCATGTCATCTCAAAGGACGCACTCTCTTGATCCCTCCAACGTCGAAGCTGTACTCAACTGGAAGAGACCAACCAACATCACCGAAATCAAAAGTTTCCTAGGACTAGTTGGCTATTACAGGCGATTCATCAAGGACTTCTCAAGGATCGTTGTTCTCTCACGCGTCTGACACGAAAGGAGAATCCATTTTCCTAGAGTAAAGAGTGTGAGAAAAGTTTCCAAACCCTCAAGGACTGTCTTACCTCAGCACCTGTTCTCGCTCTGCCAATAGAGGGAGAAGGTTTCTCTGTCAACAGCGATGCCTCAGGAATCGGCTAGGTTGTGTACTCATGCAAAAGGAGAAGGTCATTGCCTATCTTCAAGACAACAAAAGACACATAAAGTCAACTACCCTATACATGATCTCGAGCTGGCTGTCGTGGTCTTCGCCTTGAAGATTTGGAGACACTATCTATATGGCGAGCAATTCAATGTCTACTAAGACCATAAAAGTCTGAAGTATTTATTCTCTCAGAAGGAACTCAACATGAGACAAAGGAGATGGCTGGAATACTTGAAAGACTTCGACTTCCATATCTAATACCACCCAGGCAAGGAAATGCCGTGGCTGATGCTCTTAGTAGGAAGCCAATGGCATTTGTCTCAAGTCTAGTCTTGGCGAGATGCAACTACTAGAACAATTCGCAAGGTTAGACTTAAATATCGAACATAGAGATGATCGAGTCTTAGTTGCCAATATCAAGATTCAATCTGATCTGCTAGAGGAGATCAAGCTCAACAAGTGGATGATCCATTCTTAGTTCACATCAAAGAAACTCTAACTAAAAGACCGGACTTTGCAATGACTGAAGACGGAAGGCTTGTCTTTCAAGGAAGGACATGTGTTCCCGACAATGAAGAACTAAAGAGAAGACTAATGGATGAAGCTAACAAGACAAGGTATTCTATTCATCTGAGAGGTACCAAATGTATCAAGATATGAAAAGAACGTTTTGTGGTGCCCGAACATGAAAAGAGAGGTAGCTGAACATGCCGCTCACTGCCTACTTGCCAATAAGTAAAAGCGGAACACCTGCGCCCTGCTGGTGTACTCAGACCGCTTGATATTCCAGAATGGAAATGGGAAAGTATCGGCATGGACTTCATCATGGGTTTACCCAAGACTCATGGTGGACTCGACGCCATATGGGTCATTGTGGACCGAGTAACCAAATCCGCCCACTTTCTGCCTATAAAGAGTAAATGGTCAGTAGAGGTACTAGCTGCCTTATACGTCAAAGAGATTGTAAGACTACATGGCATTCCATCATCTATTGTTTCGGATCGAGATCCGATATTCACATCTCATTTTTGGAAAGGACTGCAAGGTGCACTGGGTACTAAACTCAACTTTAGTACCGCATTCCATCCCAAACCGATCGGCAAATGAAAGAACCAACCAAATAGTGGAAGACATGTTGAGAGCTTGCACTATAGATTTTCAAGGTTATTAGAATGAACACCTACCTCTTATTGAGTTCGCCTATAAAACAGTTACCAGGCGAGTATCAAGATGGCACCATTCGAAAGCACTTACGGAAGGAATTGCAGATCCCTTGCATGCTGGAATGAGGTTGGGAACAGCAAGGCTAGGCCCAGACATGGTGCAACGGACAACGAAGGACATTTAGGTAATCAGAGACGGCTGAAGATTGTCCAATCCAGACAGAAGAGCTACGCGATAAAAGAAGGCGAGATCTGGAATTTCAAGTGGGTGATCATGTGTTCCTAAAAGTGTCACCTACTCATGGCATCCAAAGATTTGGTGTAAAGGAAAGCTCAGCCCTAAATTCATCGGTCCTTTTGAAGTACTCGAAAGGGTTGGTGAGGCTGCATACTGGCTGGCGTTGCCACGGATTTGTCATATGTACACAATGTGTTCCATGTTTCCATGCTTAGGAAATATGTGTACGACCCCACGCACATCATTCGCCACGAGAAGTTGATATTGAACAAAGATGTGACGTACGAAGAGAAGCAGTCAAGATACTGGAACGGAAGATACAACAACTCAGGAACCGTCCCATCCATGTGGTTAAAGTACTATGGAATAATCGTGGAGTGGAAGAGGCAACCGGGAACCGGAAGGAATCATCAGACGGAACTACCCCGCTCTTTTCGGTAGGCATTCTCTCCTGAATGATCACATGAATTGGGGACCAAATTCTTTTAAGAGGGGAAGGATGTAGCAACCCTAAATTTATGGGAAAAAAATAAATATTTATATTATTTAATTAGAAAAATCAAATAAAAGGAAGATGTATTAAATCAACTAGGAAATCAAATAAGAAAGAATTAATAAAACCAAATAAAAAGAAAAGGAGTAATGGGCTTTGCTATTGACCCATTAGAAATGAGTGGGCTAAAATAGGGATTTTAAGAAGGGGAATAATAGAGAAATACCCAAAATTCGTAACTAAAATATTACTAAAATAGAAAAGAGATATTTAATGCATTAAATAGCTAGTTGAATTAGGATTGGATTCCTAAACCTACCCCAATTGATTGGCCACGAAACCCTCTCTCCCCACCAAAATAGGAGATCTCTCTGCTTAAAAAGGGGAGAGAAAAATAGGAAATTCGGAATTTAATAGGAATTAGACTTAAACTAGGAAAGGGAATAGGGAGAAGCTTAAATACTCTCTTAAACCCTCATGGCCGGCCCTAGCTCGTGCCAAGAGGTTCCTGGACCAGGAGGAGAGGCCAAGAGGAGGAGAATTCGTGGAGAGGAAGGATCCCTCAAGTTCTTCCCCGAGTTCTTCAAGTCTTAACCCTAGAAGAGGAAAACAATCAAAGGTAGCATTCTCACAAGCATAAACCATGAAACTTTTTCTGTAGGACGTCTCGTCTATCAGAAACAAAAGCCTTTGGTTTCATAATTTTCATCGAGCATATCTGTCGTTCTTGATTTTTCATGTTCTACAACTGACATGACCCCGAACCCTCTTCTTAATTCTTGATCTCCTGTATACTCAAACCCATGCCACGAGATTTGTACTGTAGCAACTGATGCATGTTAGGCATCTTTGCCCTAAAAGCCCTAAATTTGAGTCATCCTATCTTGCGAATTAATCGTTGATCTCAACTAGGTACTATTTCATGTTCATCATGAATACCCGTGTTTACAACATGTCTAAACCTGGATGTTTCCAATTCCTATTTATTGTAAGTACCTATGCATGTCTAGGTCGTTTTGCAACTAGTTTCACGATTTTCGTTGACTATACAATTAGTTGTGATTTTCTAAACCACCCTGTGTCAAATACGGTAAGTTCTAGCCCGCAATCCAATGTCAAGTCCTTTCCCTGTCGGACCCGGGCGCAGACCTGTGAACGCGACAGCCCGATAGGCCGCATTCACAAGGGTCATTGCGACAGCACCTCTGTCGCGATCTGATCGCGACAGGGCATGTCATCGCGATCTGCTGCCCGACTTGACTAAGCCTGTCGCGACCCGTACAAGCACCCGTCGCGATGTCAGTTGGCCCCGTTGCGACCCTCATCAGGGTACATCGTGATATGGGTTCTTTTGCATAAAACCCCTGTCTCAACAAATGCCTGATTACCTACAGTGTTTGTACTCTTCTTTAACAGTCATACATCCCGAAAATAACTCTAGTATAAATTAAATATTTATGTATGATTAAAATACATGCACATGATCTTTTCTATCTAAAATTTCATGACATTACACACACTTTGAACCATCCAATTATGGCATAATTTGGCATGAAACTATTCATAATACATCTGGTAATTTATGTAATTAAATTACCCTATAATTGTCTGTCGTTTCTCGCGATGTTTTGGGAATACCGATATCGACGCTCCACTGTTCTAGACTCCTCTAGAACATCGAGCACTTGTTCTATAAACACTCTCTCTTGACTTGGACGAACTCTCCGTCGGATACTCCTTCTGCTGGACTAGTAAGTCTTTGTTCAAGGCCTCCATAAGTCTCCTCTGTCCATGGATTCCCACATGGTCGACGAGCCGGTGTACCCTAACACCTGTTACACCCATTAGGGATCAATATGGTCCAAACGGCTATTAGAAATTCAATCTCATCTTGAATCATACCGGACCTCTGGACCGGTGCTTAACATGGCCAGTGGTAAGGTTGTGAGTTCCGCCTGACTGCAAACACCATGTGCGCGTGTTGTGCAACGGTTACTATCGCTCGTTACTCGACATTTCATGTGCAATGTCCACTAACTATCTCTATACTCTACTCGCTCATCTATTCACGTTCACTCTACTATCTCGTCTATTCATCTAGTGCTCTCATCTATTTCTTGGTACTCTATATTGGCCATTGACTGATTGTCTAAAGATAAAAAAATAACTAAGCTGGCAATATATAAAGGGCTCGATCTGGTCCTGGGATGTGCGCCCGAAAATGCTAGTGCCCATGGGAGTTAAATGATCAGAGTTGTTGGCATTACACTCAACTGCTATCTATCTTGACTATCTATATGACAATCAAAAGTGCTATGTCTCTCATTGTCCATGGACAACAAAGTGCTATCTATCTTGACTATCTATATGACAATCAAAAGTGCTATGTTCTCTCATTGTCCATTGACAACAAAGTGCTATCTATCTTGACTATCTAATGACAATCAAAAGTGCTATGTTATCTCGTTGTCCATTGACAACAAGTGCTATGCTTACTCGTTGTGCTATGCTATACTCGTTGTGCTATCTGTACTATGGCCATCTTGCTATACTGACATTGTGCTATCTTGCTATTATTGTGCTATTCTCGACACTTGTGCTAGTCTTGGTAAGTCTATATTTGGAAAGTCTTGCTATTTCGTCCACGTACGGTTAACTATATTTTACTTGACATTCTCTCCGTTCTATCATTAGTTACTCACCTTTAATGCATTATTACTTAAAGCCCGATTGAGCCTGAGATTTAAGTCCTACTGGGCGATGTTCGCTGACCGCATTGTTGTCATTATGTTCTCAAGTGAGTGAGGATGAACCATACACTCAAGAGGACGGGAACGACCTGGAGTGATGTCATGAGTACCCTAGTGTCTATTGCTATGTTTAGCGTTGTACAGTTAGGTTTGAAGTTTAGTCTTTCGCCTTCTTTCAAAGTAATCGGGCCTTAAGATGGCTCTGATATTAGTGGTTGTAACTAGGCATTGAAAAGTATTAATGAAATGAATTTGCTTTAGTATTATTCATTGTGTATGGTTTGATGTCTAGTACTCGCTCCATACCCTTTTCCTGCAACTGCCTCGCGTTCCGATATTCTGCGTCGGGCGTGACAAATATATATATATATTCGTGCATAATACATGCAACTATGGTGCATATGTATACATATGTATGTCACTTCGTGCATATTATCTTTAATTGAGATTAGTGCAAATTATACTTATAAATAATGTGTAATGTATATAATTTATGTAATAAGTGTAAAAATATTTAATTATGCTCATACTATTGTTGGAGCCTAAATGTATGTTTAAATTGGATGAAAATAGGTGTTTGGGCTGTCTGGCACAGTTGGCGGCCAACACTGTGCCGCCAACTTGCAGGCCTGATTGGCGTCCACATCCCTGGACGCCAAGGGACAGTGGGCGGCCACCCCCTGGACGCCAACCCCTGTTGGCGGCCAGCCCCTTGACGTCAACTGTGCAGTTGACTACAACCGATGTTGACGTCTATATCCTCCTGCGTAACGGTTCCAGATTTGTTAATGCTCGCATTATGGCCGGTTCCAGTTTAGGAAACCCATCCTAACCCATAGGAAACCTACCCAGAAGCGTACCCAACCCATCCAACCTTATAAAGACCCATCTTCTGGCCGCACCAAGCCTTTTGGTGTTTTGAGAAACCCTAGTATTTCCTGCGAGAAAAGCTGAAGTTCCAAGGCTTTGATCCGGCGACTGGAGGAGTTTCTGGGAGATCTACAATGACTGGAGTGTAGTCCAACTGTCAAGGAAGCAATCCCAACTCCGAGGGACCGTCTGCATCCACAGAAGAACAGATCTAAGGCGTTTCTGAACACCTTCTTGGCAGGGCCGAGGAGGGCTTCATCGGCCAAATTTGATCTTCTAGGATTTATTTAGAGGCAAGTAACCTATGTATATCAATCTTAGACATGTCCCTAGGTCCTAGAATTTTTTCTGGATTTTTCCTCGAGTCTTGGACCCTCCATTTTCCCCATGCATGTGAGTGTTGTCTGTGCTGATTGCTGTCTGGAAGTTGACGGCAACATCCCTTGCCGTCAAGTTCTTGAGTTGACGGCAAGGGATGCCGCAGTTAACTCAGTTGGCGGCCAGGACTATGCAGTCAAGTTCCTCCGTGTCTGAAAACTGCTATTTAATCTTCTTAATGTATTTAATTGATTTCCTGACATGTGTGCATGCTGTAATTTTTTTAAGGTCAAAGTTGATTAGTAGGTCTTGTCATGAGGTTTTCATGAATTTTCATGATTTGTGTTAATTATTAAATTCTGGAAATTGAATTATGAGCATAGAATAACCATGTTTAATTTGTGTAAATAGGTCAGATGTGAGTTAGGGTTTGGTAAGTTTTCTGTGATGATGTCTTGATTGTATATACGCATTGACACTTTATATTAGACTATTTTACTTTAGAGAAATTAGTGAAAAATGCACCTGTGATTTGATTTAATTGTTATAAATATATTATCTATTCAGAAAAATCTGTAAAATTTATTATATGTTATGAATAATGTTTTTAGCCTTTGATAAAAATTTCATGGTATTTTGATGACAGTAGGCATTATTATGGTTTTAAATGTGAAAATTTCCATGTTGTGCATGTTAGAACTAAATTTGTATAAATTAAAAGTTAGCAGCATGTTAAAAATCTTATTTTAAGTTATTTATCACTGTTTAACAGTAATGAATTTTTGAAAATGGAAATGTGAATATTATGCAAAGTGTATGTGAAATGGGATGAAAATATGTGTATGAGCATGAGTAAAAGGTGATAAGGATGATAAAGTGATTAATGTAATATTTAGCCATGTGTGACACTGCTACCATAGGGGTCTGAGAGCTGTACCATAGAAAAGTCCATATGGAAGGCTCAACGTTATGAGATAAATCCTAAGGGCATTAGGATAAAATCCTGGAGGTGGACAAGTACCGCTGGTTAGGGTGGAGAGGGCTTCTCCCGGTTCTGCGCAGTTACCTAGGTTTGTCACCGCATTGCCTAGGTGACAAATATGTGAAAGTGAGTGCTAAGTGTTAAGTGATAAGCACTTAGTGCTAAAGTGAGTGTTTTCCTCTACTTGGTAGTTAGGACTATGTGTCACGGCAATTTAAGAGATTAAATGTGAATAGAAGTGCAAAGTGATAAGTGAATGTGGCACGTGATAAGTGCAATTGTTGTGATAAGTGATAAACGTGAACGCATGAGTAAATGAAATGAAAGAAGTGTAAATTTATAGGTAAGGAAGAGTAAAAGATAATGAGAGTGTAATCACATGAAAAAAAACAATGTATTATAATACGTGCATATTTATTTTGTTGTTCATGCATTAACATCATAATTGTAGAATTATGCTAATATCATGTCTAATATCATGTGATATAGTTTAATAATACCTATATGGTAGTGTGTATGAATATGTGCATGTAAATATGTAAAGAAACGCAATGTAGAAAATTGAGTATGTAGAATTGACAAATGAATGAAATGGCATGAGAATAAGTGTAAATTCATGTAATTAAGTTTGATTCATGTCAAAACAGCAAGCTAAATGAGATTATGATTTTGATAAACACATAAAATAATGCCTAAGTCCATGATAGAATTGTTATTCATTTAGTATGTAGTTCCATGTTCAATTTGTAGATGATTGCCATCCGATTTGAATGTATTTTAAATCTTCAATTTATGTTTAATAAAGGTGATATCATGGTGAATTATTCATATTAAAACAGCAAGTGAAACGTGTAAATAAATAAGGAAAAGTGCATGTGAAATATAAATAGAGATCATGTTAGATTGCTATCTACTTTATGTATAATTGCATGATCTAATTGGTAGAGTTGTTCCACAATAAGAAAAATGTTTAGAGTAATAAATCATGTTATATGTTAGGTGTTTAAGAGTGCATATGTTCATACCATGTATGTATCAACATGATTATGCTAAATTATGTTAGAATGCTTAGTATCGTATTACGTAGATTACTAGAAAGCATGCGCAAGTGTTAAGAGAGTAGGATAAATTATACATTAAAACAGCAAGTTAAATGTGTGATAAAAAGATATAAATGCATGAGAGATTGACTAGATACCATGCTAGGAATGTCTATTATCTTGTACATAGCCTCATGTTTTAAAATGGTAAAATTGTATAATGATATGATGAAGATTTGAACCATGCGTCCTAGGATATATCATGTGTAGAAAACATGTGTAGGTGTATGTTATCTTTCATGATTTAACATGAGCATGTGTTAGATAGGAAGGTATTGGATGACTTATGTATAGTTAACCATAAGAACCATATGTCATGTGTAATGTTGTGATTAGAGTGATAGCATGTGTTTTTCCTCATTGTTAGTGGCTTATTATGTATGTGATATGTGTAAGTTTGATATTTTAGATTACTTGCTGAGTCTTGTAAGACTCATACTTGCTTCGGCGTACAGGTGACAGGTGATTTCGTGCCTGAGGGAAGCGTAGTGAAGGTTGACGCTGCATACGAGAAGGAATAATCAGTAGAGTTCACATTATAGTTATATTTTTCTTTCATAGTTGAATAAAGTTTATTCATATGGACAATGTATGGACAATGTAGTTCTTTTCAAGTTGTAATAATGTGGACTCTAGTACTTTCTTTTACTATATAGACTGTGGAATGTGTGGTGATGATGGAATGAAGTATAACATTTCTTTTAATTCCGCTGTACTCTTTTATTATTCATGGACATATCAACCTTATCGTTTAGTGTTGGGTTACTATCCCACTGTAACGACGCTCTTTGTACCGATGGGGATTGGTATAATCGTACGGTATGAGGAGGGTCGTTACAGAGATGGTATCAGAGATCAAGGTTGAGACTGTACATGAATAAACCATCATCTCACAATATTGCAAGTCTTTATAGAAAATTTGCCATATGTGTAGAAAGTAATAATAATGAATGAAAGATAGTAAGAAAGGTAGATAGGATTTAATAAGTTAGACTTTAACTAGATTGAATTGTTTTGCAGGCAATGGTGAGTCAAGGAAAGCGTGAGGCTAGGGCTAGGGAGCATGAAGAGAAACGCAAGGTGAGAAACTTCATAATGAGACTCAGACCAGCAGTGAGAGCGAGACTTTTGGAATGCGATCCCCGCACTCTGGATGAGCTTCTTAGCACGGCAAGGTTTGCGGCCTCTACAGCTAGCGGGAAACCCATGTGTATGCACTGCAATAAACACCATGGCGGGAATCGGTGTTGGGCAAAGGAAGGAAGGTGCCTCAAATGCGGCAGCAAGGACCATCGGATTAAAGAATGTCCGAGGTTGAAGAAGTTTGATCCCCGAAGTGCTACAGCATCGACATCAAAGGAGCCAGCAGCAGAACTTCAAGCACCAGCCAAAGAGAAGGAGGATTTCATTCTTTTTCCGGAGATGGCACCGATGGCGTCACCAGAGGTACTCGAATCGATCTTCGAGGACGAAGATCTTTTCTAGGGGGGGGAGAGTGTGAGACCCGAAATTTTCCGTCATTTTATATTGAGCATGCGATATTTACATGTCATAAATATAGTGTACGTATTAAAATTTTTGCATATTATAACTATCAAATTGTTCACGTGCATATGCGTATATGTATTATTTTTGTGAATATAAGTAATTAGCCAATTTTGTATATAAGGTATTTATTTAAATATTATGCATGATATATTAAAGTAATGTTACACATATAATGTGAAGTACTATCATGCATCTTGTAAGCATATATGATTTTACTTCTGTACATGTATTATAATTAAATGTGTATATATTATCTAATGGTTGAGATGCATATTGTGTTTAATTATTCCATGCATATTATATGTAACTATGATGTGTATATATGTGCACGCATATATTAATCTTGTTCGAATTATATATCTATTCTAAGCATGATAAATTGTTATGATGTGTGAACAATAATGTGAATCGTGTATGTATCTAAACGATGTAGGCATGTATATACATATATGTTTAACCTTATGTATGTTATAAGTATAATTACTCATGAGTATACGCATGTATACATATATCTATACGTCCATCCTGTGCAAATGATATTTGTTTATTATTAGCATGCTAAATGTTTATAGTGTATATGGTACTTAAATAATACGGTGCATGTAAAATATATCAAAATATTATAAGCAAGCTATATTTATGTAAATTCATGCATGTTGTACTAAATTATACTTTGTACGATATAGATGTATAAATCTAATGTTGTACATATGATATTTACTTATTGCAATAACCATTGACTTGATTATGACATGTATGATATCTAAATATAGAGTGTGTATATATATAATATATATATATATATATATATATATATATATTCGTGCATAATACATGCAACTATGGTGCATATGTATACATATGTATGTCACTTCGTGCATATTATCTTTAATTGAGATTAGTGCAAATTATACTTATAAATAATGTGTAATGTATATAATTTATGTAATAAGTGTAAAAATATTTAATTATGCTCATACTATATTGTTGGAGCCTAAATGTATGTTTAAATTGGATGAAAATAGGTGTTTGGGCTGTCTGGCACAGTTGGCGGCCAACACTGTGCCGCCAACTTGCAGGCCTGATTGGCGTCCACATCCCTGGACGCCAAGGGACAGTGGGCGGCCACCCCCTGGATGCCAACCCCCTGTTGGCGGCCAGCCCCTTGACGTCAACTGTGCAGTTGACTACAACCGATGTTGACGTCTATATCCTCCTGCGTAACGGTTCCAGATTTGTTAATGCTCGCATTATGGCCGGTTCCAGTTTAGGAAACCCATCCTAACCCGTAGGAAACCTACCCAGAAGCGTACCCAACCCATCCAACCTTATAAAGACCCATCTTCTGGCCGCACCAAGCCTTTTGGTGTTTTGAGAAACCCTAGTATTTCCTGCGAGAAAAGCTGAAGTTCCAAGGCTTTGATCCGGCGACTGGAGGAGTTTCTGGGAGATCTACAATGACTGGAGTGTAGTCCAACTGTCAAGGAAGCAATCCCAACTCCGAGGGACCGTCTGCATCCACAGAAGAACCAGATCTAAGGCGTTTCTGAACACCTTCTTGGCAGGGCCGAGGAGGGCTTCATCGGCCAAATTTGATCTTCTAGGATTTATTTAGAGGCAAGTAACCTATGTATATCAATCTTAGACATGTCCCCTAGGTCCTAGAATTTTCTGGATTTTCCTCGAGTCCTGGACCCTCCATTTTCCCCATGCATGTGAGTGTTGTCTGTGCTGATTGCTGTCTGGAAGTTGACGACGCAACATCCCCTGCCGTCAAGTTCTTGAGTTGACGGCAAGGGATGCCGCAGTTAACTCAGTTGGCGGCCAGGACTATGCAGTCAAGTTCCTCCGTGTCCTGAAAACTGCTATTTAATCTTCTTAAATGTATTTAATTGATTTCCTGACATGTGTGCATGCTGTAAATTTTTTGTAAGGTCAAAGTTGATTAGTAGGTCTTGTCATGAGGTTTTCATGAATTTTCATGATTTGTGTTAATTATTAAATTCTGGAAATTGAATTATGAGCATAGAATAACCATGTTTAATTTGTGTAAATAGGTCAGATGTGAGTTAGGGTTTGGTAAGTTTTCTGTGATGATGTCTTGATTGTATATACGCATTGACACTGTTATATTAGACTATTTTACTAGAATTTTACTTTAGAGAAATTAGTGAAAAATGCACCTGTGATTTGATTTAATTGTTATAAATATATTATCTATTCAAAAAAATCTGTAAAATTTATTATATGTATGAATAATGTTTTAGCTTTGATAAAAATTTCATGGTATTTTGATGACAGTAGGCATTATTATGGTTTTAAATGTGAAAATTTCCATGTTGTGCATGTTAGAACTAAATTTGTATAAATAAAAGTTAGCAGCATGTTAAAAATCTTATTTTAAGTTATTTATCACTGTTTAACAGTAAGGTGAATTTCTGAAAATGGAAATGTGAATATTATGCAAAGTGTATGTGAAATGGGATGAAAATATGTGTATGAGCATGAGTAAAAGGTGATAAGGATGATAAAGTGATTAATGTAATATTTAGCCATGTGTGACACTGCTACCATAGGGGTCTGAGAGCTGTACCATAGAAAAGTCCATATGGAAGGCTCAACGTTATGAGATAAATCCTAAGGGCATTAGGATAAAATCCTGGAGGTGGACAAGTACCGCTGGTTAGGGTGGAGAGGGCTTCTCCCGGTTCTGCGCAGTTACCTAGGTTTGTCACCGCATTGCCTAGGTGACAAATATGTGAAAGTGAGTGCTAAGTGTTAAGTGATAAGCACTTAGTGCTAAAGTGAGTGTTTTCCTCTACTTGGTAGTTAGGACTATGTGTCACGGCAATTTAAGAGATTAAATGTGAATAGAAGTGCAAAGTGATAGTGAATGTGGCACGTGATAAGTGCAATTGTTTGATAAGTGATAAACGTGAACGCATGAGTAAATGAAATGAAAGAAGTGTAAATTTATAGGTAAGGAAGAGTAAAAGATAATGAGAGTGTAATCACATGTGAAAACCAATGTATTAATACGTGCATATTTATTTTGTTGTTCATGCATTAACATCATAATTGTAGAATTATGCTAATATCATGTAATATCATGTGATATAGTTTAATAATACCTATATGGTAGTGTGTATGAATATGTGCATGTAAATATGTAAAGAAACGCAATGTAGAAAATTGAGTATGTAGAATTGACAAATGAATGAAATGGCATGAGAATAAGTGTAAATTCATGTAATTAAGTTTGATTCATGTCAAAACAGCAAGCTAAATGAGATTATGATTTTGATAAACACATAAAATAATGCCTAAGTCCATGATAGAATTGTTATTCATTTAGTATGTAGTTCCATGTTCAATTTGTAGATGATTGCCATCCGATTTGAATGTATTTTAAATCTTCAATTCATTTTAATAAAGGTGATATCATGGTGAATTATTCATATTAAAACAGCAAGTGAAACGTGTAAATAAATAAGGAAAAGTGCATGTGAATATAAATAGAGATCATGTTAGATTGCTATCTACTTTATGTATAATTGCATGATCTAATGGTAGAGTTGTTCCACAATAAGAAAAATGTTTAGAGTAATAAATCATGTTATATGTTAGGTGTTTAAGAGTGCATATGTTCATACCATGTATGTATCAACATGATTATGCTAAATTATGTTAGAATGCTTAGTATCGTATTACGTAGATTACTAGAAAGCATGCGCAAGTGTTAAGAGAGTAGGATAAATTATACATTAAAACAGCAAGTTAAATGTGTGATAAAAAGATATAAATGCATGAGAGATTGACTAGATACCATGCTAGGAATGTCTATTATCTTGTACATAGCCTCATGTTTTAAAATGGTAAAATTGTATAATGATATGATGAAGATTTGAACCATGCGTCCTAGGATATATCATGTGTAGAAAACATGTGTAGGTGTATGTTATCTTTCATGATTTAACATGAGCATGTGTTAGATAGGAAGGTATTTGGATGACTTATATAGTTAACCATAAGAACCATATGTCATGTGTAATGTTGTGATTAGAGTGATAGCATGTGTTTTTCCTCATTGTTAGTGGCTTATTATGTATGTGATATGTGTAAGTTTGATATTTTAGATTACTTGCTGAGTCTTGTAAGACTCATACTTGCTTCGGCGTACAGGTGACAGGTGATTTCGTGCCTGAGGGAAGCGTAGTGAAGGTTGATGCTGCATACGAGAAGGAATAATCAGTAGAGTTCACGTTATAGTTATATTTTCTTTCATAGTTGAATAAAGTTTATTAAATGGACAATGTAGTTCTTTTCAAGTTGTAATAATGTGGACTCTAGTACTTTCTTTTACTATATAGACTGTGGAATGTGTGGTGATGATGGATGAAATATAACATTTCTTTTAATTCCGCTGTACTCTTTTATTATTCATGGACATATCAACCTTATCGTTAGTGTTGGGTTACTATCCCACTGTAACGGCGCTCTTTGTACCGATGGGGATTGGTATAATCGTACCGGTATGAGGAGGGTCGTTACAGAAAAGGATCAGTCCTCAGTACATTGGGCCGTTCACTATACAGAGAGGGTGGCGAAGGTAGCTTACAGGTGAGTCTTCCGGCGAGTTGGCAAGTGTCCAGTGTTTCCAGGTGTAGCAAACCAGGAGGTACGTTGCAGATCAGTCGCGGGTGGACTACTCGAAGCCTAGGTTTATTAGCGCTAGATTGTCAGTTGCCAGAGTTACTCGATCAGAGTGTTAGACCAGAGGGCAGCAGGCGCCCGAAGGCAGATTCTGCTGGTGAGGTCGTCTTGGAGAACTCATGGTGGTGAGGCCACCTGTGAGCGCGATGATGAGATTGTGAGAGTAGTTCCCATAGTATTTGATGATTGGTATGTTATCTTTCTTTGAACTACTTTCCAGTTGAGAACGAGTTTATTGTAAAATTCGAGGATGAAAATTTAAGGTGGGTGGGAGGTAAGACCCGGACCTATAGTTTGTGTGGCGACACACCTGGCCATCGCGACATGGTCGTGACGGGAGTGGGCATCGCGTTCTTGTCGCGGCGCCTAGAGGTGTCGCGACTGTTATTCTGACAGACGTGACTGCTGTCCTGTCTGTCAGAATGGTCGTGTCGGGTTGCAGGTGTGTACAACGTTGACGCGACCTGTGAAGCCGTCACATTCTGGTTTCCCAATCTTCGAGGTTTGACCGCTTTTAGGGTCGCACCGGGGTTGGCTGTCGCGACAGTGTCACGATGCCTAGGGGCGTCGCGACACGGTTGTTGTCATGCCGGGCCGACTGATCGCGTCTGGGGGCCGTCAGTTTAGAACCGAGGCTTTGCCCCATTTCCGCCTCTCACCCTTTCTCTCCTTCTTCTTCCTTCGTCTTTCCCTCTCAAGCTCCCTTACGATTTCTCGACGGTTCTTCATGCTCGTGGTGAGGTGGTGTCGTCTCCATCATGCAGGGGACATGTTCGTGGTGCTTGGAGTGAGGAGGAGGTGGTCATTCCTACGTCAAGGCCCCAATAGGTCAGCTCTACATGTGGAGGTAGGGACCCTTGTTCCTCTTGCCCTAGCATGCTCCCCTCCCCCTTGAAATCATGCTTTTCCCGTGGTTTAGGTTGTGGGAGTGTGAGATCCAAGCTCGTGGTTGAGTGAGATTCTCCATCGAGTGTAGATTCTTGTGAATATATGTTTATGGGGTTTTGAGGGTGGTTTGCATGGTTTAACAGTTTTTGTACATGTTGAGAATGCTCCCCTCCCCCTGTGGAATGGTTGTATCGCATTTTGGGGTGGTTCTCGAGAGGACTGCTCCGGAACCCCCCTCGGCTGAAGACGCGACCGCTATAGACGTCGCGATGATGTCACGACCGGCATGCTCGCTGCGACATCATCGCAACGCTCTTATGCGTTGCGATGGCTTGGGCCACCGCGACAGTGTCTTGACAGGATAGGGCATCGCGACATGGTCGTGACGGCCTGATGCGTCGCGACTACAACAGAGACAGGTAGATCTTGCGAAGTTCTGTGCTTTTGTGGATTCTTCGCCGCTTTTCGCTTCCTACTGTACCCGTGGCACCTGTGCTAGTTCCCTAGTACGGTCCTACACTAGTCATTCACCCGGTGCTCGGAACTTGAGGGCTTGTCCTGTGAGAGGTTGTTATCGTTGCCTGGGATCCCCATCCCCGCGCGCCTGTTGATGGAGTACTCCAGGCGACGGGCGTGCTCGAGTCGCGGACTCTGGAGCAGAGGGGAAAACGGTGGTTAGGACAGCGGCATTGAGTCATTTGCTGAGCTCTCGTAGTTGGTCTGGGACACTGAGGTCATTTTGAGGAGTTCTTTCTAGCGCAGTCCAACTAGTCCTTTTCTCACAGCCTCGCTCTTTGCGGCCCTGAGACCGCCTAGAGAGGCGAGGCGTGGGACCGTAGTCCGGCCAGACTACGGCGGTTACTATTGTGTACTTTGTGTCCTGCCTTACTCAGACGAGACGTGGAGGTTTGGACCTGGGACGAAGATAAGACATCAGTGGATGCACCTGACCAGTTGACTAGTGGTAGTGCTTTCTGTAGCTAGTGTTTCTTGTCCAGGCAGGGTTTCCCCCTGTCTGTGTTGCTAGCCGTGTGGTGGCCACAACGAGCAGTCGTACGGTGTTTTTGACTGTGTTGTACTTCCGTACCGTTGCTAGTTAGTAGCTTTGCTTCCGCACTTCCATTCATAGGTAGAAGATATAACTACTATTATTTAATTGATTATATATATTCTTCTGCCTGTTAGAGCCAGTAGGAGATTGGTAGTCCCTACTGAGCTTCTGTTGTCAAGCTCATCCCTCCTTTTTCCCAGGTGAGACTTCTCAGCTGCGGCAGGGCATGCGTCGAGCGGAGGAGATGGGGCAGTAGTTGTGGTCCCCATAGCTAGCAGTGGTTTCCCCCTCTCAGTGTACGTCACCCTCGGGGTATGCCCCTAAGGGACTTGTTATCCCCTGCCTTTACTTGTACTAGTTGTGTGTGTTGGGACTGTACTTAGAGCGGTATGCAGCAGTCTCGCTCTACTTTCTATTTCCTCGTGTGCGGTTCTAGTTTAGCAATTGGTGTTTACTTCTGTTACATATCCTGTTAGATTTATATTATAGCCCTTCCGGGTCTCCGGATCTGTGGGCGGTGACTGTGAAAATCAAGTCCTCGGCGTGGGCCGAGGGTCGAGTTCTCGGGGTCGTTACACCCCCTCTAGGTTAGTGTTGCTGCCATATCAAGAGGGCCAACAAGGATTACCAAGTCAATTGGAATAATACTTCATCAATTGCTATGTAGAATTTCATCAATCGCTATTTAGAACTTCATCACTCAATGTTTAGAAAATAGCCAATCAAAATAATACTACATCAATCGATATTGGAGACTTCGACTGATCACATTTGTTCATCAATCAATATCTGAGTCCGACTGCATAGGAGTCACAGTGAGACTTTGACTAATTGTATTTGTTCACCAATCAATGTCTGACTTCGACTGCAAGGAAGTCAGAGAGAGAGACTTCGACTGCTGACCTTTGTTCACCAATTGATACCTAACTTCGACTGCATGGAAGTCGTAGAGAGAGAGTTCAAGTGCTGACCTTTGTTCACCAATCGATACCTAGCTTCGACTGTACGGAAGTCGTAGAGAGTGTCTTCGACTACTGACCTTATTCATCAATCGATGTCTCACCTCGATTGTCCAAGAGTTGGAGTTGGACTTTGATTTGATTTTGTTCATCAATCAATTTCTCACTTCGACTTTCTAGGTGTCGGAATTGGACTTCGATTGATGACCTTTTTTCAACAATCAATTTTTCACTTCGACTTTCTAGGAGTCAGAATTAGATTTCCATTGATGACCTTCTTCAACAATCAATTTCTCACTTCGACTTTCTAGGAGTCAGAATTGGACTTCGATTGATGACCTTTGTTCAACAATCGATTCTACTTCAAATGTTCAGGAGTCATAGTTAGACTTCGATTGATGACTTTTGTTCATCAATCGATTTCTCAGTTCTACTTTCCAAGAGTCGGAATCAACATGATATTTGTACTAGTTGTGGATTTACAGAATTTTTACTAGAGATAGATAAGTATCATTAGAAAACAATCATATGTTGACCCCTTATATATAAATGATTGTACAGTATAATACATGTATACCTTTGCCTTAACACATCAAATACAATGCTAAGTAAAATGTCATTATGTTACAATTAAATGAATTTGTTATTACTTGAAAAAAGGGTTTAGTATAACTGATATTATTTTGTCATAATAGAAAACAATTGAGCATGCTTTTAAAATAATTGCAGAACAAGAATGCCCCTCAGCAATGTATCCTCTAGGATCCATTCCATCTAGTCTCTCCTGGTGTTTTAAACCATAATAATGGAGAGTCTAGCTCTGATACCACATGTTGTTGTGAATTAACTAATCTAGAGAGGGGGGGATAGATTTCCTCTATCTAAAATTTAAACAAGCAAGAACAAAAACTCAGCAGTTAAATGAAGCCCTAGTAGCACACACATAGATCTGAAGGAAGATCTAGCAACTAACACAATGAACTACATCCAGACAAACCACATAGGAGACACAAGATTTTAAGGTGGTTCGGCTCCCAGATGGAGACCTACATCCACCCCTCACTTAACTCAAGTGAGGCTACCTTCAATTGAGTTCTAGTAGAGAGAAAACTCTCAGAACATACCGCTGATTCACAGCTTAAAGGACCCACTGACTCATAGCTTGATACATCGATGTCTCATAGCTTGAAGATCACACAGATCAATCAAATTCGTACTCATACCAAGTGCCAGATCTGTACTCCTAATAACCAATAGGAATACACAGAAGAATTGAATGAAAATTCAAAATAGTAAAAGCAACAAACTCAAGAGCACAAGATGAATCGAGGTCTGAAAGACATTTGATCAAACAATGATCCTGCAATTTGAACTTGATCTGCCTTGATCTACTCGAAGCAGAATCTGAAGTTTCAATTCTTAATCTTGAAACGTGCTTCAGTTCTTGAGGCTGAGATCTTTCAATTCCTTGAATCTTTCACATGGATGGATGCAATTGGGCTTGATTCTACCTTGAACGTGATACCCTGAATCTGGATATGTAGCTTTGAATTGTGCAGACTTGAATTCCACAATCTCGTAAAGACTTTGCATCAGGTGAATTCTCAAGAAAACTCTCGCTCTAAGAAGGCTCTCTCCTCTCTCTTTTCCCTCACATAGATCTCTTCAAATTGGCCTTTTTAACAAACTCTCATGACTTCACAACTAGAATCTCCAGTTGGCCCTTTACGATATCCCATTTTCTATTGGAAAAGGTGGGAAAATTCCCGCCTAAAGAATATTTGGAATCTCAAACCTCGTACCAAGATTCCCAAATGATTGGTCCTTGGACCATGTGTCGGCTCGTGGTACTATGGAACTCAGAAGTTACCACTGGAGGAAGAGTGTGTTGACACCTCATGATACGTGTGTCGACGCATATGGGATGCTCCATTAGTTCCTTACATAGCATCGTACTTTGTGTCGACACAACTTGGGACTGCAACGACACATTGAATATTTTCTTCGAACTGGCTTACTAGATGCTCCTAGTGCATCGACACCTTGAAGAGACTGTGTCGACACATAGAATGTTGCTTAGAACTGGCTTACTAGACGCTCATAGTGCGTCAACACTGTGAAGAGACTGTGTCGACACCAAAGTGTATGTGATCCAACATTAGCTTACTGGAAGAGCTAGTGCGTCAACACCCTGAAGCATCTGTGTCGACACACTTATGTCTATTATGCCTTCGTGAGTTCTGTCTTGTGTGCATCCGTCGACACACACAAAAAGTGTGCATTTAAATAGTACTTGACTTTATCTTTATGAACTCTTTTTGGTACATACTATAAATAATAATTTAAGTGTTAGACATTATTTGAACCATTCATTTGTCTTATGTATCATAGTTGGACAATGTCTTAAACATCATCAAAACAAGGGACACAACAGTAGTTGTCGAAGCGATTGGTGGGACGCCTATCTTTCGAAGGGCTTAAGCACCAGAAGCTGAAGCCTAGTTGGTATTTCTTCCTCCAAGATTTCTTGGGAGAATGAAGATTGTTCTTCATCGACGTCAGCCATGGAGTGTTGTCTTTCCCTTGTTGAACCACTCTTATACTTTATCCTTTATTTGGTGATTAAAAAACTCATGATTAACTTAAATATCATGAATATATTTATTTAATATCATATTTTCCTCATAAATGCATCATACTGGCACTATCATTTCATGATCTGCACTGGAAAGCTAAATTGATTGTTGTCCAATTCATATCGATTACTGACTAAGTGCCACATCGATTAGAGAACAAAGGTCCACATCGATTAATCGATTATGCTTAAACATCAATATAATTATGTTCAAACATCGATTGCCTCTTTATAGATTGATTGTCTCAAACATTGATTACTATTATAATCATACACTGATTGCTTCAACATTGATTGCTTATATCTATTATCTTAAACATCGATTGCCTTTGAGCAACATCGATTGCCTTCGTACATCGATTACAGTTGTTTCACATCCATTACATTAGAACATCGATTACATCCATTGACTTCAAACATTGATTGCTTCACTTAAACATCGATTACATTAGAACATCGATTAGTATTATATTCAAACATCGATTGTCTTTTATATCGATTACCTTTATGGAACATTGATTGCCTCTGAAACATCGATTACATTAGAACATCGACTGCTTCACTGAAACATCGATTACTATTATAAAACAAACATCTATTGCTCTTCATTTAAACATCGACTACCTTTATGAAACATCAATTGCCTCTATATTTCAAACCTTTCAAAATATCTTTGGCACCCAATGAAAACTCTGTTGGATCGAAATGGCAGATTCACAGTCCTAGAGGGGGGGGGGGGGGTGAATAGGACTTTGTAACTTTTCAGCAAATTGTTCTGAAAGGCACAACACTAAGTAGATGTGTTAGTACTTGGTGTGGTGTGTGTGATTCAAGTGTGAACTTGGCGGAAATCAATCACACAGAAAATTGCACACAGAGATTTATCCTGGTTCGGCCCTTCCTACATGGAAGTCCTACATCCAGTCCTCAAGCCAACCACTTGAGATTTCACTAAATTGCCAATAAATTTGGCCTTCTCTCACCCTTGAGAGGAATTACAACACCCACTTGCTCCTTAGCAAGTCTTCCCTATACAGGGGTACAAGACTGCCTTATACCAAAGGCCTTCCCTTCACAAGAGGGGCAATGCAGAATCAAATTTCTGCAGAAA